>CM067103.1:2696526-2809588 GCA_034008185.1 Gorsachius magnificus | reverse complement strand
TTGCAGGTCACGGTAATTCTGGAACTGGGGGCGCAGGGAGGGGCGTCAGGGGGGCTGGCAGGGGGAGCAGGGCAGCCCTGGCGCCAGGGGCATCTGCCCAGCACTCACCGCAGCATGGTCCACCACTATCACCAGCTCCACAAACCGCTGCTCCGCCACCGCCCGCTTGCCCTGGGGAGGAGAGGGGGTCAGGGTGTGGGCGAGGGGACCCCCTCCGGTGGGGCAGGACCCACGAGTGACCTACCCTCTGCGGCCAGGGGGGCTCCGTCTCCTCTGCCTCTGCCCGGGGGGGCTCCAAGGGGCGCTGCCCACAGGCCCGCGGCACCAGCCGGACCTCCCGCAGCCGGTACGCGATGTGCCGCCCCAGGGGGCTGCCGGCGCCCGGCTCCAGCCCGTAGCTCCGGGTCTCTGACAGCTGGAGGTGGCCACTGGAAAAGGGGAGAGGAGGCATCAGCGGCACCGTGGGAGCCGGGCTCGGGGATCGCCGGGGCTGGGGGCTCACCTGAGTCCGGCGCAGGCGCAGAGGCTGGCCCAGGAGCCGGGGAAGCCCCGCACCGTCCCCCGGTAGCAGCAGTGCTCCTGCAGCAGAGAGGGGAAGTCAGGAGCCACCCCCCTACTGGGGTCCCCCCAGGGTATGGGGACGGCTTGGGGACACCGCTGGGGACACGACACGCCCAGGCCCTACCTGCTCAGTGGCCTCCTGTGTCACCCGCGTGCCGTTGGGCAGGTAGTAGAGCAGCGCCCCGGCGCCTGGCACCAGCTCCCTACCAGAGGCACGCGTCACCCCCGCGGAAGGACCCCCAGCTCCCCCCACTCCCGCACACCACTGACAAAAACGGGGACCCTGGTACCTCCCACCCTGCTGCGGGTGAATCAGATGGAGACAGGGTCCCTGGGACCCCCACCCCACAGGTGCCATGGATGGAGAGAGGGACCCCCCGCCCCTCCCCACCCCTTGTGCACCCGGATGGAGATGGAGCCCATGCGACCCCCACCTGGCATGGACAGGGGACCCCCGGGACCCCCATCCCACTCCCATCCCACCAACTCACCAGTTTTGCTCCAGCTCCAGCACCAGCCGCGTCCCCTCCAGCTCCAGCAGAACCCGCAGCCGGGCAGGGAACCCCCCCTGCCACAGGCAGCAGTTACAGCAGGACCCCCCCACACCCCAGGGTCCCCTCCCGTGAGCCCACATGCCCCCTGAAACGCCGTGACCCCCAGTGGGGTGTTGGCGGGGGGCCGGGGGACCCGCCTGGCCCTGGCGCGTGCCTGGAGGGAGGGGGCGGAAGGGATCCCCTGCCCACCCCGGCCCCCGCCCTTGCGCCCCGCAGGAAGTGTCCCTCCCTCCCGGGCTCATTGTGCTGGGAAAGGGGGGGGTCGGACGGAGCCGGGCCCCCTCCCCGGCCACCCCCTGTGCTTCCTGCCCGGTGTAGCGCGGCGGAAACGCCGGAGAGACTCCCAACGGCCGCAGGGTGGGCTGGGCCCTTCCGTCCCAGCCGGGAGAAGTGCCGGGTGCAGGGTGGGTGCCCCGACCCAGCAAGGTTCCGCCTGGCATCAGGAGAGGAGGGGAAGGGGGATTTTTTGGGGGCCCCCTCCCCACTGCCCCTGGGGTGCCCAGAGGCTCTGGGTGCTCGGGGCCAAGGGGCCGGCCAAGGAGGCAGGGGGAGGTAGCGGGGTGCAGGCAGCCCCCACCCCACCATCACCCTGTGGGCACCCTGGGGACGCGGGCGGAAGCTCACCTGCGTCGCCTCTGCCAAGCTGAGCGTCTGGTCGTCCCGCAGGACCCAGGGGGTCACGTGCCAGGAGCGTCCCAATTCTGCATGGTGCTGCCACCAGCCCTGTCACCTGCATGGGGCCCAGAGCCGCTCCGTCACGGCTTTGTCACCCATCACGTCCTGGCCCCCCACAGTCACCCATCGCCGCCCGGTCACCCGTCACAGCCCGTCCCCCAGGTGTTCGGGGTGGGGAGCAGGAATGGGGACTCCCACGCTCACCCCGGCAGCTCCTCGAGGTGCCCCAGGGCAAAGCCCCAAGCATCCCCCGGCTGCACCACCCCGGGCGCCGGCTCCCAGCGGGGCCTGGGGGGAACCCCCTTGGCAGGAGGTGGCAGGGGGATGGCCCCCCTGGGACGGGCTTCCTGGGGTCCCCTGCCAGGCCTGCGTCAGCCCTGCAGCCCCCCCCCCCTTCCTACGGGCTCCCCCGCCCTCCCAGGACCCGGAGGATGCTGGAGGGGCCGGGGTCCCCCGCGGACCCCACTCCCCACCGCCCCAGCAACGCCAAACCGCGCTCCTGGGGGGCACCGAGCAGCCCGCGGGGCTGCGACCCCCGGTCCCGTCCTGGTCCCGACCCGCTCCCGACCCCCGGTCCCCCCGCCCCGACGCCCCGCCGGACCCCGCCCCCCCCCCCGCCCGGCCCGGGCCCCGCGTGCCGGCCGACGCCCCCCCACCCCGGGACCCCCCCCCTCCCCGTCCCCGCTCACCTGCGGCCCCGGTCCCGCCCCGCGGCGAGGAGCAGCCGCAGCACCCGCGCCCCCATCGCCCCCCCGCAGCCCGAGCGGGGCGCGGCGGCCCCGGCCCGAGCTCCCGCGCGGCCCGCCCCGCCCCGCCGGGCCCCCGCCCCCGCCCGGCCCCGCCCGCCGCTCCGCCGGCGACGCCCAGCCCGGTCCGGGGCGGGGAGGGGGACCCGGGAAGGACGGGGGCGGGGGGACCCGGGCGGCCGCGCCTCGGAGGCGGCTCCGTGGCTCCGCGCAGCGGCGGCTTCGTATGCGGCGGGAGCCTGCGGGCCTGCCGGGCGGGGGGAGCCCCCGCCCCCGGGTAAGCAGAGACCCCCGCCCCCATCATCCAGTGCAGCAGAGACCCCCGCCCTCATACCCCAACCAGACCCCCGCCTTCATCACCCATGCACGGAGACCCCCACCTCATACCCAACAGTGGAGCCCCCCCCCCCATCCCAGAGACCCCCACCTTCATCACCCGGCACCAGAGACCCCCACCTTCATCACCCCGTGCACGGAGACCCCCACCTTCATCACCCAGCACAGTGGAGACCTCCACCTTCTCCATCCCAGGCTGCAGAGACCCCCACCTCCACCACCCCCCAGACTCGAGACCCCCGCCTTCCCCAACCCCTACACCAGAGACCCCTGTGCCCACCATCCTACACACCGAAGACCCCCACCCCCCCATCACCCTTACACCCCCTTTCCCCACCCTGCCCCCCAGCGCCCCCCACCCCCAACGCACCCCACAGACCCCACTTCACGTTGTGCGCAGGGGTCGCGGCCTTTATTGCCGGGGGGCCCTCAGGCCGCATAGCCCCCCTCCTCCTCACTGCTGTCCTGGGAGAGGCTGCAGTCCCCGGGGGCACAGGTGAGGCACGCGCTGCCCACCTCCCTCCAGCACGGCCGGCAGTACGAGGCACCACAGGCGGGCGCGGGGCAGACGCGGTCTCGGGGGGTCTCGGGCACCCCGCACACCGTGCACTCCGGCGCACCCAGCGGCGCAGGCGGGGGGCACCACTCCAGCAGTGACATCCCCTGCAGCGGGACCGGGGCCGTGAGGGTCTTAGGGCTGAGCAGCCGCCCCATGGCAGGGGGGGACAGACCCAGGTTGGGGGGGACAGTGAAGCCCCCCGCTCCGGCACCCCGGTACGGTCCCCGTCCCCGCTCACCAGTCCCAGGTGCTGCCGTGCCCGCCGGGCGATTCGCTTCTGCTGCCGGCGGACGAAGCTCTGCCGCTGCTGCAGCATCTTGTTGTAGAGGTAGAGCACCCGGCTCTTCTCCCGCTGCACCGGCAAAGACCATGATGGGTGGCCGGGAAGGCACCAGCCCACCACAAAAACTGCTCCCCGGGCTGGGTTTGGCTGTGCCGGACCCTCGGCCCGGGGTCGTTGCTCACCTTGGGGAAGTAGAAGGCAGCGATGGCGCGGCGCAGGCGGTACGTGTAGACCTGGGCCAGGCAGAGCAGCGCCAGGACGGCCAGGGGCAGGCAGCTGCCCAGGTACTGCTGCCTTGCCATGCTCCGCGCCCGCGGCAGGCAGGCTGGGGACAAAGCGGCAGCGCTGAGACCCCCCGGGAAAGCCCCCCGGGCCATTGGGCAGGCAGGGGCGGCCAGGCCACGGAGCCAGGTGGAGGGGAGGGGAATTTGTGCCTCGGAAGGGGGCTCACCAATATTGGACGACTCCAGCTGGGTGTCAGAGGAGGTGTTGAGCGCCCCAATGGTGCTCCGCAGGAGCCGAGCCATCAGGGACGTGCCTGTCACCTGCACGGCCAAGTGGTGGCTGCCTGCGGGACGGGACAGGGGGCTGAGGGGTTGGGGAGGTGGGCGGAGGGGTTTGGGGGGGGTTGTGTGGGGCGTGGGGGGGCTGCCTCCCCCGGGTGCCGTGGGGCTCACTGTGGAAGGAGTACTGCACGAAGGAGTGCTGCTGGATGACGCTGAGCATGGTGAAGAGCGTGTGGTCCAGGCCGCAGGCGAGGAGGAGGAGGAGCAGGGGCGGGATGCACTCCAGCAGCTCCAGCACCTGTGGGGAGTGGGGTCTGCCACAGCCTGCCCCCCCCCCCTCCCCAGCCCCGGCCCCCCCGGCCCCCCCAGCCCCCTGCCAGCCCCTCACCATGCTCTGCAGCTCGGGCTCCTGCATGGCCAAGCGGCATGGGAAGATGACGGTCGAGACCTCTGCCCGGCGCAGGGGCAGCAGCGTCCGCTTGTTCTGGGGAAGGGGGAACGGGGCGGGCTCAGCGCAGCCCCCCCGGGACCCTCCGACGGGGGGGGGGGGGGGGGGGCCACCCTCCACCCCTTCTCCCCCCACCACCTGCTTTCTGCGGCGGGCGTCGATTTGGCGGAAGTAGGTGGTGATGTAGAGGTTGTCAAAGCAGATGTCCTGGCAGTACCGCTTGGTGTAGAGGAAAGCCCTGGCAAAAGGGGGGGGTCCAGGGGGGGCGAGGCACTGGCTGCAGCCCCCAGGGACCCCCCCCTTTTCCTTGTGCCCCCCCCCAGACCTGCTGCCAAAGGAAACCCCCCCCCCATGCCCGGGGCGGCACAGGGCTGCCCCCCCCACCCCCCCCCCCCCCATCCCGGGGCTCACGAGATGAAGACGAGGAGGAAGGTGAAGGAGAGCAGCAGGCGGAAGAAGGAGATGGCCTGGCCCAGGCGGTTGCCGTGCTGCCGCAAGTGCGAGGTCACCTCCTCCATCAGCTGCTCCGCCGACACGCCGGTGCCCAGCAGCATCTCCTGGTGCTTCTCCTGCGGTGGAGGGGACGTGGGGCGGGGCAGGATCCGGCCCCCACCCCGGCCCTGGGCGGAGGGGACGGGCACCCACCTGGACGACGATTCTGGCGCTGAATTCCTGGCTGAGGTTGCTGATGGAGACGTTCACCAGGTCATACATCTTCCCAAAGTTGCCCTCCACGGGGATCTTGTCCCTGCACCAGCCATGCACGACTGCGGGGACGGAGCGGGGGTGGCGCTGGCAGAGCCGGGACCCCCGGGCATCGCCCACCATCCCGGGGGGCTGCAGGGGGCAGAGCTGGAGCCGCCCCACAGAGGGAGGACAGAGCAGGGGTCCCACGCGTCACCAACCCTTGACGATGTCGCAGACAAACTTGAACTTCATGGGCAGGCAGAGGAGGTGGTTGATGAGGGGCACGACCACTTGAGCCATGCAAACCTTGCCCACCGGGGGGGGGGACGGGGGACAGGAACCCTCAGCTGCCCACGCACCCCCAGCCCCGCTGGCCACAGCACTATCTGGGGTGCCCCGCGAGGCCGGTGCGGGGCAGGGGGCTGTGGCAGCCCCGTCCCCTGGCCAGCAGCCGCCTGCGCGGCGTTGCCAGCCTCCTGCCCGCCCTGCTCACAGGCACAGCGCAGTCTGGTTTTCATCTCGTAAAGCTGCTGGGTGTTGGGGGCCCCCCGGGGCCCCGGGCCCGGGCGCTGCCGCATGTCGTACCCCGCCTCGCTGGCCACCTCCTCGTTCAGCCCGGTTTGATCTGGTGCCCAGCGTCTGCCCCTGCTCCCCACCGGCCCCCCGCCCCGGCCCCCCCACCTCACCGCCATGTCCTCCATCACCGTGCGCAGGGGGGCCATCGACACCTGCCAGAGGTGGCGGCTGTGGTTGACCTGCAGCTCCACCACGCAGCTCAGCGACCGCGCCACCTCGTCCAGGTTGTGCCAGATGTTGGCCACTGGCCCTGGTGCCGGCAGGGGCGGCTCAGACCCCGCCAGCCCTCAGAGCCCCACCTGGGGGGCACGGGGACGCAGAGGGGGGGAACACACCCTACCCTTGTAGATGGCGACGAGGACGAAGGAGAGGACGTAGACCCGACCCTCCTTGCCCAGGAATTTGGGGGCTATGAGCAGGCTGGCACAGCGGAAGTGGGGGGACGTGGCCCAGCCCAAGGCAGTCACCCCTGCGGGGAGCAGAGAGCTGTCCCCACCGTCCCACAGAGACACCCTCCCCGGGGCTCCCGGCAGCCCCCGTCACCCCAGTCCCCTCTTGGCCCCATCCTCACCCGCCAGCCCGCAACAGAGCTGCACCTTGCGCGTCTCCGTGATGTTCATGGGGACAATGAGGAGCTGGAAGAGCCCTGAAACACCCACAGATGTGCCCTGAGCCCCCGGGGCCACCAGCCCCCTGCCATGCCTGGCCAGCGGGGACACTCACCGAGGCCGAGGAAGGTCCCGACGCTGGCGCCCAGGAAGAACTTGCTGCTGCGGTACTGGTCCGGCCGGCTCCAGAGGAACCGGCTGCATGGGGTGGGCAGCAGCGAGACCACCGCTTGCTGGAGTGCTGGGGGGGGCCGCCGGGGGGCTTCTGCCTCCTGCGGGACTCCATCCTGGCTGAGCGCGCTCGCCTGGGGGCTGCCACCGGCTCCACGGCTCCGCACCTCGTCCTGGCACCGGTGGGATGCTCCCCTAGAACCGGCAACGCTGGGATGCTCCCCCGGAACCGGCAATGCTGGGATGCTCCCTCGGAACCGGCAATGCTGGGATGCTCCCCTAGAACCGGCAACGCTGGGATGCTCCCTCGGAACCAGCGCATTGTGAGAGGCCCATTCCGCCCGCCGGAGCCCCGCGCCCGGAACCTGGGAGAGCCCCAGGAGCCTGGGAGAGCCCAGCCCGGCATGGGGTTGGTCTCGTGGCTGGGCAGAGCCCGGGCGCGAGGAGCCGGCGCAAGAGCCCGGCACCGCAGTTCAGGGTCAAGCGATCCTGGCAGATGCATTGGTTGGAGGAGGCAAGCAAGACACGGGAACTGGCCCGCAGCGCCGGCGGCTTCGTGCTGGGCATGGCCCTGGCCAGCCTGTACGGGGCTCTGGTGCTGCTGGCGCAGGGCCACAACATCTGGTACTGCCTGGTCACCACCATCGGCCTGGGTGCGGGGCTGGCGCTGGGCATGGCTTTCTCCGTCAAGGTGCGGGCCACTGTGCTGCTATCGTTGCCCCACGTCTTCACCAGTAAGCAGCCATCGGTCCCGCCGCCAGGAGCCGGGGTGGGGGGTGTGTGCTGGGTCCCAGCTGAGCCCCAGACCCCCCCCGTCCCCGCAGAGGAGGGGAAGATGCTGGTTCTGCTGGTGGCACTGGGCGTAGCCGTGCAGGGTCCCTGCACCAACATCCTGCAGAACTTCTCCCACGTGGCCGAGTCGCTGTCGTGTGGGGCCGAGCTCGCCCTCAACCAGACGGCTGAACGGGTGGAACGCGCCCAGGAGCCGCTGCTGAGTGAGAGGACGGGCTGGGGGATGTGGGGGGGTCCCTTCCCAGGGGGGGCTGGCCGGCCCCGTGCTGCCCTCGCCCCACGGGGTAGGGTCAGTGTTCCCGCTCCCCCACTTCCCACAGCCGTACTGGCCAAAATCAAGGAAATCGCCCAGAAAGCCAAGGTGGTGGGTGACCACGTCCGCAAGTTCTTTCGCTCCATCATGGACTCCGTCAGCCACATTGGTGAGTGAGGGTCCCTGAGGGTCTCGCTGGCTTTCGGTCTGTCCCTGTCCATCCCCCCCGCTCACTCGCTGCCCGTCCCCCACAGCCCGAGCCCTGCGCAACGTCTGGCTGTGGCTGGCCAACGTGGGCACGGTGTGCAACAAGGAGCTGGGCACACCACACCGCCGCTGCCTGAACCTCTTCAGCCAAGCCCAGGACAACTGCGAGCGCGCCATCCCCTTCCTCTTCTTCTTGTGCTACATTATCGTCGCCTTCAAGCCCCTCTGTGGTTTGGCCAACAGTGAGTGGCATCCCGGTCCCTCTGCAGCGTGGCGGGGGGACGGCGGGGTGGGCCCTCTGCCCGCCGGGGGGGCCCCATCCTGGCAGAGAACCCCCCCTCTCCGCAGTTGGCTTGGTCTTCTGCATCATCCCACAGTACATCCAGATCTTCCTCAAGAGTAACGTCGCAGCCCGTGAGTATCCCGGTGCCGCTGGGGGGGTTGGGGGTCCCTCTGTACCCCCCCCATGCCCCCTCCTGGCTCTCCCCCCCTCCCCAGCACCACACGGTCCCTTGTCACCCCCACACAGCCCTCAAGGATGCTCTGGACCGCGTCCGCCGGGAATTTGAGTTCAATATCTCGGCTGTGCACCGCTTCGACATCAGCCTCAACGCCAGCAGGAGCCTGGGGGAGGTGTCCCTGGACATCATGGAGGGCGTGCTCCGGCGCCTGCAGCCCACCCGCTGGCTCCTGGGGTTCTGCACCCACATCTCCTTCCTTGCCATCCTCTACCTGTACCTCCAGTGAGTGGGCTGGGGTCCCGCTCCAGTCCCCCGGGGGGACGGAGACCCGGCATGCCCGTGCCCAGCATCCCCGCTCCATGTCCCCAGGGCGCTGCGGTACCGTCACCGCTACCTGCGGGATGACACCTTCGACAACGTTTACATCACGCGGCGCTTCGTGGAGCTGGACCTGCGGCAGGCGGAGCGGGGCAAACCCACCGTGCTGCCCCTGAGAGCCGGGGAGAGGGGCCGCTACGTCCCCCCAGGTCTGCCCCACGCCCCCGGGTGGCCCCTGTAGTGGGGAGCTGGGGGGGGTCCCGGCATGGCACGGCCTCACGGCGCTCCTGTGCTGGCCCAGCTGGGCTGTGGCTGTCACGGCAGGAGCAGCGGCAGTACGTGCTGCAGCTGGTAGGGGTCCTGCGCCATGTGCTGCTGGGGCTCAGCATCATCCTGGCTGACTACAGCTTCTTCTGGTGCTCCTGCAGGGGGAGATCGTCGCCAGGGGGAGCGGCACCCACCGTGCCGGGGTAGCACCTTTGGGTGCTTTGCTGGCTGGAGTTTTGGGGCGGCAGGTGCTCTGTGGCCCAGGATTGAGCTGCTTGCCCCGCAGCACCGGCAGTGATGGGCATCAGCGTCAGCGGCTCGGGCTACACCAGCGAAATCTTCCGGGATTTGGTCTCTGTCTTCGACGTGCTGCAACAGGGCAACGTCTCGGTGCTCTCCCAGCGCTGCCTCCTCCAGCCCATTGAGCCCGACTACGGCACCTACCTCAGCATGGGTGACCGGGGGGGGGGTTTGGGGGGGGTGAAAGGGGTGGGGATCGCCCCCACATGACTCGTCATCCTCCTCATCCCACCAGGACTCCTGTATGGCGTCTGCATCTTCATCGCCGTCTTCGGCAACCACATGGCCCGCCTGCGCCGGCTGGTGTGTGCTGCCTACTACCCGTGCCGCGAGCAGGTAAGAAGCCTCCCCAAAAAACCTCCCCGCACCCCTTGGGCATCCACCTACCCTCACCCCCCACCCCTTTCCCCAAATCCCCACCATGCCAGGAGCGCACGTCCTTCCTCCACAGCACCATCCTGGCCCGACGAGCGGGTCTGGCCCGTGCCCTGCGCCAAGCTGTCATGCGGCGCACGGCCGATGCCGGGCAAGGCAACTTGCTCCTCTTCCTCACCTCCAGGTAAGCTCGCCAGGGGATGAATCCATGGGGTTGGAGCCATCCCGACCCCCATAAGCACCTCACTGGGCATTGCAAAAGGGCAATGTGGCCCCCCCAGGAGTAACATTGCCCCATGGAACATTGGCTCCTTCCCTGCAGGATCCCCGGCTTTGCCCGGCTCGCTCGGCTCTTGGGCATCCAACAAAAACGCTGCCTGGCCTGCGGGATGGCAGAGCAGCCGGACTTCATCACCTGCACCACACCTGGCTGCAAAGGTCGAAATCCCACCCCCCTAAAATTTAGGATATGCTCCCCCCCCCCCATATTTTCCCATTCCTCCCATGGCTTTGTTTTCCCCAGGGATGTATTGTGGCGAGTGCCACCAAACCCTGGGTGACATCTGCTCTGTCTGCATGGGTCCCCTGAGCTACCGGGACACCGGGGACGAGGAGATGTGAGCAAGGGGGGGGTGCAGGGAACCCATCGATTGAGGGGGGACACACTGGAGCCCACCCCCCCAACCCCCGCAGGGATTCCAGCGACGAGGAGACGGTGGGGCTGTGGCTGGGGGCGGCGCGGACACGGGGGGAGCGGGCGGGGGGGGGGGGTGGGGGGGGGAAAGGGGGGGCAGTGGGGTGGACGGCGAGGACAGCTCGCTCTCCAGGTGAGCGCTGGCGACGGCGGTGGTGATGGCACTGGCACCCCCCGGCACTGGGGGTGCTGGTCCCTGACACCACTTTCCCCCTCGCCTCCCCAGCCTGGATTTTGGCTACCAGGAGCAGGCTGAGAGCAGTGGCAGTGAGCTGGAGGAGGTGGTGACCCTGCGGCCGCCCAGCAGCGAGGGCAGGGCCTGGTGACGGTGGCAAGCCGGTGCCACGCAGCCGCGAGGACGCGGGGCCAGGGCTCCGGGGACGTGGCTGGAAGCCAGGAGCCGCCGGGGCAGGTGGGGAGGGGCTGGGGAATAAAGCACCCGGGCCTTGAGGCGGCAGCGTGCCCGTGCCACCAGCTGGTGTGCGGCATCTCCCAGTGCTCCCGACCTCGTGGTGCCCCCAGCCCCACCCCCCCCTCCCCTGCTCCCCCCCAGCCCTGTGGTGCCCCCAGCCCAATCCCAGACCCCTGGTGCCCCCGCCCCATGGTGCCCCCAACCCATCCCCGCCCCCCCGCCCGGGCCCATGGCAGCTCCATGGCAGCCACTTCTCCAGCCCCATGGTGCCCCCAGCCCCTCAATGTCCCGTCCCCAGCCCCGCGGTGCCCCCAGCCCCTTGATGTCCCCGTCCCCAGCCCCACGGTGCCCCCAGCCCCTGACTGTCCCTGTCCCCAGCCCCGTGGTGCCCCCAGCCCTTGATGTCCCCGTCCCCAGCCCCTTCCCGTGCCCCAGCCCCACGGTGCCCCCAGCCCCTGAATGTCCCCGTCCCCAGGCCCGCGGTGCCCCCAGCCCTTGAATGTCCCCGTCCCCAGGCCCACGGTGCCCCCAGCCCCTGAATGTCCCCAGCCCCAGCCCCGCAGTGCCCCCAGCCCCTGATGTCCCCGTCTCCAGGCCCGCGGTGCCCCCAGCCCCTTAATGTCCCTGTCCCCAGCCCTGCGGTGCCCCCAGCCCTGAATGTCCCGGTCCCCAGCCCCACGGTGCCCCCAGCCCCTGAATGTCCCCGTCCCCAGCCCGCGGTGCCCCCAGCCTCTGAATGTCCCCGTCCCTAGCCCCACGGTGCCCCCAGCCCCTCGGTGTCCCTGTCCCCAGCCCCATGGTGGCCCCAGCCCCGCTCACTCCCCCAGGCCTGAGCCGAGCTGCTCTGGGGAGGGGGGCACAGGGTGGACAGACAGCCGGGTGCGGGGGGGGTCCCTGCTTCTCCGTTTATTACCAAGCAGCCTTCGTTTAAAAAAACAAACACAGACAGACAGACAGACAGAGGCGACGCGGCGGGGCAGGGGGTGGCCGCCCGCCGATTATTTGTTTGGTTCCTGACACCAGAGAGGTTCAAGTAGCCGAAAATTTCAAGTTCACCATAAGGCACTTTAAAGCCATGACGGGAGCCGAGCCCCTCGTCCCCATCACCCCTCCCGGCACCCCATGGCAAGGGACAGACGCGCGAGGGCCGGGCAGCGCTGGCAGGCAGCAGCGGAGGGGCCAAGGGGGGGGGGAATATATTACATCATCTTTTTAAATATAGATAAACTCTTATTTTAGGCAAATAGTGCCGGTCCCCTGCTCCCCCAGGGGGGTGCTGCGCCCCTTGGCGGGGGGCATGTGCAAAGGGCGGAGGGGTGACCGCGGGGCCCGGCCACCCCGGGGAGGGGGGGTCCCACAGGGCCGGGGTGGTTTGGGGGTTTGGGAGAGGGGGGGGCCCGGGGGGGGGGACGGGGTGGGGGTGACACAAGCTATGTACAGCGCGGGGCAGCGGAACCCCCCCCCCGGGGGGGGGGGGGCCCCCGCCCCCGCGGGGGGGGGGGGGCCCGCCCCCCCCCCCCCGGGGCCCCCCCCCTGGGGGGGGGGGGGCCGGGGGGGGGGGTGTGGCTGGGTCCCCCCCCAACCCCATTGTGCAAATCAGCCAGGGGGGAGTTTCCCCCTTTGCATAACTGGGAACGAACCGTGACGGGAAAAACGGGAACAGAAACCCCAGCGGGCACGGCACGGCTTGGCACGGCACGGCGCGGCACCCGCCGTTGCAGCGGCCCTACGCCGTCTCCACCGGCACGACGCCATCCGGCTGCGGCCCTTCCTCGCCCTCCGGCTCCTCTTCCTCATCCTCGGGCCGTCCCGGACCCCAGTAGCGGGCGATGGAGAGGCGCAGCCCTTCCAGCCGCCCGTTGGAGAGGTCGAGGCCGGGGGGGCCGGCAGGCGGTGGGGGCGGCTCGTCGCGACGGCGGCGGCGGGTCCGTACCTCCAGGCAGTTCTGGCCCTTGAGGTGCCGCTGGAGGTGGTCGTCCTTGGCGAAGGCCTTGTGCGGGGCGGGGCCGGCGTGCCTTGCAGTGGTTGCGTCGTTCCTGGGAGAGGGGAGGAAGAGGAAGACGTCGGCACAGAGTGGCCGGCATCCCCCAGGGAAACAGGCAGGCAGCGGGGTGGCGCCAGCAGCCCCGCGGCAGGGATGCTCTGCAGGGCACGGGGGGCCGGGCGCGCTGGCGGGGCGGGGGACCACGTCCCGGGTGCCCGGTTGGAGCGCGCGGGGACCGCTGCGGCACTGGGGAATGGGTCCCGGTGTTGTAGCAGGGATACAGCCAGGTGCCAGCAGGGGAGACGTGGAAGGGGGTGCTGCCAGGTACCCCAGCACCGCTCACGGGGTACCAAAGAGCCCACGGAGCTGCACCGAACCACGGCGGGGATGCAACCGGGCACGGGCAGGGGTGGTGCCGCGGGGGATGCCGTCGGGTACCCCAGGGAGGGTCCCGCTGGCAGCACTCACCGTGTGAAGCGGACACCGCAGACCTGGCAGGCGAAGGGCTTCTCGCCCGTGTGCGTGCGCATGTGGCGGGGAAGCTTGCCGGCGCCGTGGATGACCTTGTGGCAGACGGGGCACTCCTGGGGCATCTGCGAGCGGCGCTTGCGCACCAGCTTGTCGGGCGTATCCAGCCCTGGTGCCAGCGACTCGTGGTGCAGCGAGCTCAGGACCCTCGGTGGGGGGGGCCCGGGGGGGGGGGGGGGGGGCTGCCACGCCCTTGGCCTCGGCGGGCAGCTCCTCGGTGTGGTTGTTGAGCCGGGCGCCGCGGGTTTGGGGGGGGCCTCGCCCTCAGGGAGGGTGGCGAAAGCCTCCAGGTAGCGGCGGGCGCGCTCGCAGTCGCCATCGTCGGGGCCGGGTGCCTCCATGCCGCTGCCCTGCAGGATCTCCACGCAGGCGGCGATGACGCAGGGGATCTCCAGCAGGCGGGCGGCGCGCAGCACCTCACCCATGTTGGCGCTGCTGATGGTGAGCGTGGCCGTGTAGGCAAACTCCAGCAGCGCGCCCAATGCCTCCGGCCCCACGAAGTCCAGCTCGCAGACCTCCTGCCCCGGCCCCGGCCCGGCAAAGAGCTTCTTGAAGTAACGGCTGGAGGCGGCCAGGACGGCGCGGTGGGTGCGGTACTCCAGCCCCTGCGTCTTGATGGTGACGTCGCAGAGGAGCCCGAGTTGCCGCTGCTCATTCAGGCAGCTCAGCAGCTCGCTGCTGTGCTCGGGGAAGGGGATGCCGATGAGGTCGTCCTCCGGGCTGGCCATCATCCTCACCTGCGGGAAGGACGGGACGCTCGCCAACCGGCACGGCGACCGGCCCAAGGCCGCGCTCGGAAGGAAACGCAGCAGCGAAGCTGGGGCGTGAGGAAACCTCCGTCGCCATGGGGCTCGGCAGCGGGGGCACTGGGGTTTTGGTGGGACACCGAACCGGGGAAGGCTGGGGGCCCAGGGGCTGCCCTCACCGCCCCCCCCAGCCCCCCTTGGCGAGGTTGGCGGGCGGCAGGCCCCCCGCCGCAGCCCCCCGCGCTTCCTCCGCTGCCAGCACCCGGCCGCCCGCGCCGCCCCCCGCGCCACCACAGCAAAGGGGGAAATCTCAGCGCGGCGCCTTTGAACGGTGCCGAGGCACGGCGCTTCCTGCACCAGCCCACCCACCCCACCCCCCCCAGCCCCCCGGCACGGCCGGGTGCAGCCGCTGGCTCCCGGCAGCACCGGCCTGGGAACGCAGGCCTCGCCGGCGGCGGGCACGGGTGGGCGGGCGAGTGCCGGGAAGAGGGCCCCGAGGGCCGGGGGCCGCCCCACGGAGCCCAGCCGGGCTGGGAACGGGGGCCACGCTTCCTGCCACCGCAGATTAGGATCAGCGCCCGCGCCGCCGGCTCCTGCCCCCGCTCCCAGTGGGGGCCCGGCCCCCTCCCTCCCGCTTTGCCCCAGCCCGGGGCCGCTCCTCGCCCAGCCAAGCCCTGCCTGCGTGAGCCGGGCCTTTCCCACGCTGCGGCTGGCAGGGCTTGGCGTCAGCCATAAACCCGGCACCGCCAGCACTGGCACCCGGGGTCCCCACCGTGCTGGCACTGGGGACCGGTGCGTCCCCGTGGAGCTGGCGTGGGTGGGCGATGGAGCCTGGGGGGAAGAGGGAGCCCCCGCTGCCCTCCCGACCCAGCAGCAGCGGCAGCTCAGGAGCCCCATGCCCAGCCATGGGTTGCGCCCTCCCGGTGCTGCTGGGTGACACTGGGGCTGCTGGGTGACACCGGGGCTTCTGAGTGACATTGGGACTTCTGGGTGACATTGGGCCTTCTGGGTGACACCAGGGCGGGACGTCTGTCCGGTGGCCACAGCCTGCACCCTGGAGACGGGCACACAGCACCGGGCCAAGCTGAGCCAAGCCATGGCGGCCGGTGGCATGTGGCACTGGCCATCGCTGAGCCGCACAAGGCCCCGCCTACCAGGCCCATCCGAACTAACCCGGCCCCGCACCGGCCTGTGCCAAGCCCCCTCCGCCGGCGGGCGTGGGGGACGTGCCCCCTCTTGCCCGTGGAGGGGCGGCGCGGCCGGCGGCCCCCCGGCACAGGGGCCCATCCCCCCGGCCACTCCCTGCGCTTGGGCGGCCGCCGCTGGGGCTGCCTCGGCAGGCGGCTGGGAACGGCCCCGGAGCAACCGGCTGTGGAGCCGCCCCAGCCGCTGCAGGGCGGGCCGGGCAGCGCCGACCGCCTGGGATGCTGGCGCTGGCGCCCAGCGCCCATGGCCGCCCCCTCCGCCCTGTGCCAGGAGCCTGTCCTGCCACCGGCTGGGGTCCCCACTGCCCGCCGGGGCGGGGGCGAGCGGATTAGGGGCGATTAAGCCATCAGGGCCCCGGGAGCCAACAGGCAGCGACAGCCCCCAGTGGGATTAGGCAGGATTAGCAGCAGGGGCAGGATTAGGGGAGGCGAGCACCCCGCGCTGAGGCTTGGGCAGCCGGGGGGGGCAGGGGGGGCAATGACAGGGACGCGGCACCCGCCGAGAGCACCCCAGAGCCCTGCGGACCCCCAGTGCTGTGAGAGGCGGTGGTCCCAGGATGGGGTGCCACCCGGATCCTCCACCGCTGCCTCCCCCGCCAAACCCAGCAGGATGGACCCCCCCCCCCCCCTGTGACACCCCCGGCCCCACGAGGCACCCAGGCACGGGGGGCTCACCCCCCCGGGCCCGCGCAGCAGCCAAGGCACCAGCCGTACCCCGGCGGGTGACGGGGTCTCGAGGCAGCGGCCGCCGGCCTCGCCGTGCCACGGCACAGGTGGGAGCAGCCTCGGCGCTGCCGGCAGCACGGCTCAGCCCGGCGAGGGAGCTGGGACCCCCATGAGCGGCCGTGGGGCCGGATGCCTGCGGACGAAGGCACGGGGCTGGAGCAGGGCGGGGGCGAGGCGCGGCAGGAGGGGGATTTTCCATCGCACCAAACCGCCCGTTACAGCTTCTTCCCCGACCCCCCCCGCCCCCCCCCCCCGCGCATCCTCCCCGCTGGAGCGAAGTCACATGCTGAGCGGGTGCTGCCATCGAGGAGATCACAGCAGCGATAAGGAAACGGGGGGGGACAAGGTGTGAGGGCGCCGGAGCCACCCCCAGCCCCCCCCCAGCGTTCCCTGGCTGGTGCCGGTGACGATGGGCATGGGGGGCACGGGCCGGGGAGGGGGCCGGCAGCGATTCCCATGCCCCCGCTGCACCAGGGCTTTCTCGGTTACGTCAATGCCTGCGGCCGGGCCTGTTTCGGCTGCGGCAGCAGCACGGGGCCGGGGAAAGGGGGGGTCGCTCCCCACGCTGAGCTGGCTCCCGTGCTGGGGCAGGTGGCAGCAGGAACAATGCCTGCCCGGGTCACCCTGACATCCCGCCGCCAGCCTGCGCCACCCGGCGCAACCGTGGCCAGCCCCCGTTCCCCTGCCAGCACCCACCCCCCCCCCCCCCCCCGGGGGCCAGCCGCCCCCGGCCAACCGCGGCGCAGGGGCCCCCCCGGCCGGGGGCCCCGCGTGGGCACGGTGCCAGCCTGTGCCGGGCACTGGCCCCAGCCAGGGGATGGTGGGAGATGCAGGGTGGGAAAGGGGTGCTTGGGGGGGGGTCTCCCCCCCCCCATGGGGAAGTGGAACATGAGCCCCAGGGAACCCGGTCCCCAATCCGGGGTTGCTGCCGAGGCTGCTGCTGAGTGCCGCTGCTTTCGGTCACAAGTCACAAACGCTGTCGAGGGACTTCACAGCCGCACTGGGGAGGATGAGTCACCCAGGAAGGGGAGCACGGCACCAGCCACCCAGCCGGCCCCCAGCCCCTCGCCCCGCAGGGGCCCCTTGCCCTTTGGGAGCTGGGAAAGGGTCTCAGGTATCCGGGCTGGGCACCCATCCTCCTGCCCGAAGGTGGTGGGGAGCAGTGGTGGCCCTGGCGCCCGCCGCCACGCCCCCCCGGGGGGGGGGGGCCGGGGGTCCCGCCAGGCTGGTGGCCCTGGCACAGGCACGTGCCAGAGGTATGCCGGGGGTCCTGGTGCTGGAGGGGAGGCGGCCGGGGGAAGCGGTCCCGCTCTTTGAAAGAAGAAGAAAACAGCGAGCAGAGACAAAAGGAAATGGTTTGAAGAGAGAAGAGGATAAACAGACCCCCCCGCCCCACGGCGCCGGGGAGCGAGCCCCACGGCACCACCCCGGCCCCTGGCTGCCGTCCGGCTCCTGGCACCCACAGCGCCAGCCAGAGAGCTCCCGCTCCCCGGGCACCTCGAGCGTCTCGCGGGCACGGCCGTGTGCCGCGGCCAAGGCATGGCAGCCATCGGCACCGGGGAAGGGGCTCCCAGCGCCGCGGCCCAGGTCTGCCCCCGTGCCCAGCCGACGCTGCCCGGTGCATCTCCCGGGGCCCCCTGCCAGCCTGGCACGAGAGTTGGGCAGGAGGCTGGGCACGGGCAGTCCCGCCGCGGCCGAGCAAGCAAGCGGCTGCAGGAACCCTGGTGCCCCCCAACCCCACACCTAAGCCGGGACGAGCAGCCGCCGGCCCAGCCGAGACCCCGCACCAGCTCCCTGCCCGCCAGCCCCGTGCTGCCATCACGGTCCCCTCCCCCTGACAAAACCGTCCCCACCGCCCGGGCCAGGCGTCCGGCTGCCTGGCGTCACCGCCACAGGGTGCAGGCCTGGGGTGCCCAGACCTCGCCACCCGTCCCATCCCGTCCCGTCCCACCAGCCGCGAGGGCGGTGCAGGGCTCAGGCGACGCCAGCATCCCGGCAGCCTCCCAGTCGGTGCCAGAGCGGCCATGCCCGGGCCTCCCCACACCCGGCGGTTCCCCCAGGTCCCCGCCACCCCGGCACCTTCCCGCCACGACGGCGGGTGGCGGCGGGGTGGGCTCGCAGCTCACCTTGGCGCGTGTCCCAGCGTGGCTCGGTGCTGCGCCGCGGCCGGGTCGGCGGCCCGCGAGCGGCAGGGAGGGGAAGGCAGGGTGCTGTGTGAACTTGGCCCCGCTCCCCGCTGCACTTGAGCGCAGGATCCCACCTCAAAAGGAGTCGACGCCCACACCCCGGGTCACGCACCTCCCAGCCCCGCTTCCCAGAACACACACGGCATTAACCCTTCGCGGCCGGCGCCGTGGCGCTGGGCGCCAACCCGGAACCGGGCAGGGGGCATCCCCCGGCCCCCTCCTGCAGGAGCCCCAGCCAAGCTAGGAGGGCGCCTGCGCTCGGTGGGAGCAGGCCTGCCACCGCAGGGCTGGGCTGGGCGGCCGGCCCCCGGCCGGCCCCGCAGCCGCCCCCCAACCCCGCAGATGCATGTCCCACTCTGCCCCCAAAGCGGGTCCCCCAGGTTCCACGGGGGACGCTGTGACCTGGGTAGGGGGGAGTCGGGGACAGCCCCGGCCGGACCGTGTCCCGCCCCCCCGCCCCCGGGCAGGGGCACCCACAGGGCATGGCCCCCCCCCCCCCCCGTAATTACACCCTCTTCATCCCCTGGCCCCCCCGATCCCTGGGCAGGGGCACCCCCAGGGCATGGCCCCCCCATCCCCCCGCAGCCCCCTGGGGCCGGCTGCAGGTTCACGCAACCCCCCCCCCCCCCCATAATTACACCCTCTGCAACCCCAGCTAAACAGCAATTAATTAGCAGCCCGGGGAGCTCTCCCCACACCCCACCGCCGGCACCCAGCACCCGCCCCGGCCGCCCACACCAGCCCGGCCAGGGCCGTGCCAGGGGTGCCCCGCCGGGCTGCGGGCAGCCGTGCCGGTGCTGCCGGCAGCACGAGGCTGGGCAGAAAGGGGAAGAGCCCTGTGCCAGCGCGGCCGCGCAGCCGGGCAGGGAGGGGGCCTCCGGCCCCAGCAACGTTCGCGGAAAGAGCCGGGTTGTGCAAGAGCCCGACCACACGGACGGGCAGCGGGGGCCGGCGGGCGGGCAGAGGGGCAGCGGCCGGGCCGGCGTCGCGCCCGTGCCCGGGGCCGGGGGGCCCCCCGTGGGTCAGCCTGAGCCCAGAGTGCGGGCAGCACGCGGCAGCGGCGGCGCAGGCAGCCTTGCCCACCACGCTGCCACAATGCCGCGGGCTGGCCGGCCGCGCCGGCGGGGGGCACAGCCGGGGGGGGGGGGCCCCCCCCCCCCCCCCCTTGGGGAACGGCGCCACCCCCCCGGCCCAGGTGTGCCAGGTGCTAAGGGCGGGAGATAAGGTGGGCGAGGCGGGCAGGGAGGGGCACGGCATGGGCACGCAGCCCTGACTCAGGGTTCCCGCTGGTGGCCAGGCCCCGCTGGGGTGAGTCACCACGTCCCCCCCCACCCTGGGGGTGTCGCAACGGCCCACACCGGCCGCAAACTGCTGCTGGCCCCCACCAGGGGGGCACCAAGGGTGCCCACCCAGTGGGGACCCAGCCATGGAAGTGCCAGCCTTTGGGGAGGATGGGCTGACCTTCATCCATCCTCCTCCACGCTCCGCCCTTGCCTTGGCCAGCAGCACCCTGACCAGTGTCACTGGTGATGGGACACGGCCCTGTCCCACGTGCAGCCGGGATGGGCTCCGGCAGCATCCCGGCTCCACCGTGGCATCGGCCGCTCTCCCGACGGCAGGACGGGCACCGCAGCCACGGGCACCCCCACCTCCCACCCCACGTCCTGACACGGGGTACCCTGACCTGCCAGGACGAAGGGGTCCCATGGCCACTGGGTGGCCAGTACAAATGGGGCTGAGGGCATGCAGACCACCTGCAGGCTCCCCAGCGCCAGCGCCATCCTCCCCAGAGGCTGCAGAGAGGCCACGTGAGGCCGGACACGGGCTGTCCCCGCTTGCTCCCTGCCGGGGTGGCCCGGGGAGCGGGGCCACGCGCAGGCAGCAGCAGGCAGAGGGAGGGAAGGAAGGAAGGAAGGAAGGAAGGGGTTGCCGAAATGGAGCTCAGGGAGCGGGGGGGGAACAGGAAGGAAATGGTCAACAGCAAACCCCACATTTGATCACCCCAGTGCGGGATAAAACCCACCCGTGGGTCCCCCGGTGGCTGAGGGGATGGGGCTGTGGTCAGGGTGGGCGGCGCTCGGAGGGGCTCCAAGCCCGGCCCATGCCCAGGTGCCCACCCTGCCAGCACCGAGAGGGGCACGGTAGCACCGGGCATCCCACTGCACCCCAGCTTGCACAGCCCAGCCCTGCGCAGGAACCTGCTGGGATGGAGCAAGACCCAGCAGCCCAGTCCCGGGCGCAGGGGTGCTGGCGGCAGCAGGATGAGGCCCCGCCAGCCCTCAGCCTGGGACCGGCAGGCGGCTGGCCCCGCTTGCCAGCCCCTGGGTGCCGCTCGCCCCGCAGCACAGAGTCACGGGAGCCCCTTGGAGGGCAGCCAGAGCCCCGGGTCCCACCGCGCCGCACGGCCCCGGGGGCCCCCCCAGGCTGTTGGCATCTCCTCCTCCTCCTCGTGGGGTCCCTGTCCTCACAGCACCCCAGGGCCTGAGCATCGCCAGTGCAGGACAGGCCCCGATGCTCCATTGCGGCACCGGGGTGGTGCTGGTCCCGGTGGGGTCACCCAGCAAGGACAGTGCCAGCCCACGGCCCCCCCTCCACACCCCCCAAAATAGCCCGGCTTCCGCCCCCACGGCAGCTGCCTGCTGCCAGCTCCCCGCTGCCCACGGCTGATCCCGGGGGAGGGAAGGAGGGGGCAGGCGGCTCTAATCCCCCCCGAGCCCACGTAGCGCTGCCAGCAGGGCCATGCCCGCCGCCGCCGTCCTGAGCCATGCAGTGCCGTCAGCGAGACCCCGGCCAGCCCCGCGCCGTGGGGAGGGCAACGGCCCTGGCCCCACAGCCCCGCGGTGGAGCGGAGCTGGGGGCAGCCGGCCAGGAGCCCCGCTGCGGCATGTGGGGCTGTCCCCAAGCTGTCCCCAGCCCTGACCCCACCGGGATGTCCCCACTGTGCCGGCTGGCTCGGCACAGCCCCAGCGGGACGGGAATCCCCTTCCCCTCCCCTCCTTGGCCCCGGTGCCAGTCAGAAGCAGAGCATCCTCCTGCCCATCCTCATGGTGGCCCCCAGCCCCATGTCCCCAGGGACACCAGCGGGAGGGGAACCAGAGCAAATTGCCGGGGCGCTGCCGTGCCCACGTGCGCCAGCCAGCCCGGCCACGCTCCCCAGCCTGCTGGCACCCAGGGCAGGCAGCGTCTGGCACCCACCCTGCCTGGCACCCGGCGCCTGGCAGCAGGACCCCGTACTCACCGCCCCCTCCAGCTGCTGCCCATGGGGCCCGGGGACACGGCGGGGACAGCCGGGGCACAGCAGAGCACGCAGCGCAGCCGAGGCTGCCGGGAGAGGCCAGCGCTCCCTTCCCCCCTTTTTGCCACACCCCCGGGGCCGCCCCCTCCCCACCAAGTCCCGCCACTGGCGCCAGGGGCACGGGGTGCCCGGGCCCCGCGGCTCCCACCACACCGGCACGCAGGGGAACCGGCCACCCACCCCAGACACGGAGTACGGCTGGGCACCGGGCGCACTGAAGGCACCGGCCGTGGCACCGGGCACGGCCGCCTCCCCCGCTGCCTGCGCGGCCACCCAAGCGTCACCTCCCTGGCACGAAGCGAGTTTGACGGGTCTCAGCCCAGCCCCTCGCCGGGTCCTCCAGCCGCCCCGGGGCTTGCAGGGGTGTGGACACGCAGCTCCCGGGGCATGTCGGGGACGCCAGCGCTGCTGCGGGGAGCCGGACGGGCGCCAACCCCCCCAGACGGGGCAGCCTCCCCTGCCGGCACCCCGCCGGCTCCCGCGGTGGGGTTACCATGGAAAGGCGGCAGTGGCGGCGCAGGGGGAGCGCGGGCTCCCGGGGGCTCCCGCCAGCAGCCCGCACGCTGCCAGGAGAGATTTCTCTGTGGTTTCATCATCCGCCGCCCGCCCTGAAGGAGAAGTTCCTGCTCCGCGCACGGGGCAGCGGCCACCCCTCGAGGGCCAAGGCGCGGGGGCTGCGCTGGCCCCGCACCCCCTGCTGCGCCCACTGCCCGCCCCTGCTGTGCTCAGGCCCGTCGCGCTCGTGCCACGTGTGCACCGAGGGTGCACGGCACCAGCTGGCAGAGCCGCGCTGCCATGGCCTCGGGCTCAGCACCGCGGTGCTGCCAGCAAGGGGGGGCTGGCCAGCCTGTGCCCGGGCCGGTGGCCGCAGAGGGTCCCCAGGACCCACCATGGATGTCCCCCCCCACCTGCTGGTCACCTCCCCATGCCTGAGCCCGGGGGCTTCACCTGCCCTGCGCCCCTGTCCCCAGCAAACGCGCCCCCAGCCCCAGCCAGCCCCCAGCCTGGCCCCACCACCCCACACCCTCCCCTGCCCCACAGCTTCCCCTTCTCCATGCACCCACTTCAAGTTCCTGAGCCCAGCCCCTCCCTCCACACCCGGCACCGGCATCACCGCCGCAGCCTCGAGTTGCCGGCAGCTACCGCGCGTCTCTACCAGCGCTGGGGGACCCCAGCCTGCTCCCCACGAGCCCGGCTGCAGCAGGGGGAAACTGAGGCACACCAAGACTCACCCCACGCTAAACCCGGCACCGCGTCCCCCTCGCCCGGTGAAAGCAGCCCCGGGTCAAGGGCAGCTGCGGCCCAAGACGGCGGCTCTCCTTCGGCGTGGGCCGCGGCGGGAGGGTAAATACCGCACCCCGCCCCGGGCAAACAGCCGGCTGGGGGCAGCCAGCCAGGGGGGGACAGGTACAGCAGGGCTGGGTGTACGCGGGGCAGAGTCCACCGGTGCTCGGCGGGTGCTACTGAGCCACCAGGCCCAGTGGGCACCCCTGTGTGTGGGCACCCCTAGGGTGCCAGGCCTGGCAGGTGACCATGGCACAGCATGCCGGGCCATGGGGACCCCACCCTCCGTTCCCCCCCTCTACCAGCACCGGTGCAGCTCCCGAGCTGCCTCCCCGCCGCGACGGTGCCGTCCCTACCCCGTGCAACTGGCTCTCCGCCAGACCGGGAGGCGGTCACCGGTGGGGTGAGCCCCACGGGGGATCCCGGTTGGATGGCAGCGCAGCCACTGGACCCCTGGCTGGAGGTTTGGCAGCCACCCCGGGGAAACTGCCGGTGGTACCGGTTTCCCCGCAGCCCCGTGCAGAGGGGACTGGGAAGAACCCACGCGTGACCGTCACCCCACCGGTCCACCGGGTCCGGTGCAAGTGGCGGCGGGGGGCACGGTCGGGGAGCGGAGCAACGACCGCTCCCGGCGCACGTCCGGTGCCCGTTACCGGTCGGTCTCCGTGCAAGAACCCCGTCAGTGGGTCCGTCCGTTCCCACCCGCCACCGCCGTTGCTCACCTGCCTTGCCCCGCCCGAGCTACGGGCCGGTCCCGGGGCCCCGGCCCCGCCTCCGCCTTCACCTGCCGCCGCCGCGCCCCGCCCCCCCCCCCCCCCCCCGCCGCCACCGCCGCCGCCGCCGCCGCCGGGGCTCCAGGAAGCGCCCGCCCCCGCCCCGCTCATTGGGCAGCGCGCCGACGGTCCGGCCTCCTATTGGTGGGGGGGACCCGCCCATCAGCCCCCCCCCGCCCCCACGGGAGGGCGGGGGCCATGCGGGGCCCCCCCCCGGGACCGGGGTGCGGTGGGGAGGGAGGGGGGGGGGGGGGGAGCCCGGTACGGCCCCGCCGGCGCCCGCCCGGGCCAGGCCCGAACCGCCCCGCCCGCTGCGGCCGCCGAGCCCCGAGGCCGCCCCGCCCCGCTCCGCCCCGCGGGCACGGCGGGGGGCGGGGGAACCGGGCACGGCGGCGGGGGGGGGGGGGGGCATCAAGAAACGGGCACCGAGAACCGGGTACCGCGGGAGGATGGAGAACCGGGCACCGGGTGGGGGGTGTGTGAATGGAGAACGGGGCACCGGGGGGGGGGGGGGGGGGGGGGGGAAGGGGGGCCCAGTGGGGGGCGGAGAGCGGGGTGCCGGGCTGCGGGGGGCGCGGGGCGGCGGGTCGGGTCCGTGTGTGTCGTCCCCCCCCCCCGCGCTCCCGGCGGCGCCGGGGCGGGCGCGGGGGGGGGCCCCCCCCGGGCGGCCCCTCCCCGGCGGCGGCGGCGCCGCGCGCGGCGGCGGGGGCCCCCCCCCGGCGCTCACCTCGCCTCACCCCGGCCCCCCCCCTCCCCTCAGCCCCCCCCCCCCCCCCCCGGCTCCTGACTCAGAGCCCGGCCGCTGCCCGGCGCTGGCGGAAAGTGTGAGCCGCCGCCGCCGCCGCCCGGGCTGCCAAGGCAAACACGGCCCCGCGCAGACGTTATGTCAGCCGGGCCGCGCCGGGGGGCACCGCTCCAGCGCCCCCCCCCCCCCCCCCCCCCGCCCCCGCTGGGCCCCGGTACCGGGCACTTGCGCCCGCCCAGCCCGCCCGCTCCCCGGGCCTCGGAACTCCGCTCCCCTCATCCCCCTCCGTCCCTCCGCGCCGCCGCCACCCGCTCCCGGCGCCGCCGCCCACCGGCCCGAAACTCCCCCGGCGCCGCCGCCCCCGCGGAGCCCCCGGTCCCCACGGGCCGCCGCGCTCCGTCGGTGCCGGAGCCCCCGGTCCCGGGGCCGCCCGCTCCCCCCCGGCCCCCGGCCCGCGGCCCGCGGGGCCGCCGGTCCCCGGAGCCGAGCCCCGCGGGCGACGAGCGCGCCGTCCCCGCGCGGTACCGACGCGCGTGGGGACACGGAGGGGGGGGGTGTGTGGGGGGTGTCTTTGGTGCCGGTGGCACCGTTTATTGGGGTTACAAATACCGGACGCGGATCGGGCACCCCGAGGCTCAGCTCGCCCGGGGAGGCGCCCCCCCCCCCCCCCCCCCCCCCCCCCCGCGCTGCCCCCCGGTGGCTGGAGGGGCCCGGGGGTTCCCCGGCCCGGGGATCCGCCGTGGGAGAGCTCCGGCCCCCGCGCCCGTCCTGGGCCGGCACCGGGCTCGGCACCGCTGGCCCGGCTGTGCTGACCGGGGCCAGCACCCACCCCAGGGTGCTCGCCCACCCCTGCGCCCACCCCGGGGTGCTCACCCACCTCACACTTGCTCCAGCTGTGCTCACCTGCCCCAGAACCTGCCCCACGCTTGTCCAGCGTGTTCCCGCCCCCACCACCCCCAGCTGTGCTCACCTGCCCCACACCACCCCCATCCAGCTGTGCTCACCTGCCCCACACCTCCCACCCATCCAGCTGTGCTCACCTGCCCCACACCCATCCAGCTGTGCTCACCTGCCCCACACCCATCCATCCAGCTGTGCTCACCTGCCCCACACCACCCATCCATCCAGCTGTGCTCACCTGCCCCACACCCATCCATCCAGCTGTGCTCACCTGCCCCACACCCATCCAGCTGTGCTCACCTGCCCCACACCTCCCATCCATCCAGCTGTGCTCACCTGCCCCACACCCATCCATCCAGCTGTGCTCACCTGCCCCACACCACCCACCCATCCAGCTGTGCTCACCTGCCCCACACCCATCCATCCAGCTGTGCTCACCTGCCCCACACCCATCCAGCTGTGCTCACCTGCCCCACACCCATCCATCCAGCTGTGCTCACCTGCCCCACACCCACCATCCAGCTGTGCTCACCTGCCCCACACCCATCCATCCAGCTGTGCTCACCTGCCCCACACCCATCCATCCAGCTGTGCTCACCTGCCCCACACCCATCCAGCTGTGCTCACCTGCCCCACACCATCCATCCAGCTGTGCTCACCTGCCCCACACCCATCCATCCAGCTGTGCTCACCTGCCCCACACCTCCCACCCATCCAGCTGTGCTCATCTGCCCCACACCCATCCATCCAGCTGTGCTCACCTGCCCCACACCCATCCAGCTGTGCTCACCCCCCACACCCCCCCAGTGCCAGCTCCCCCCAGTTCCCCCCATTCCTGCCGTGCCCCCCCCTTGCCCACAGCCCCGCTCCACCACCCTGGGGCTCTGCCCCACATCCCCCCCACACCCCTGTGGCCCCCAGACCTGCCCTGGCCCCGGCTGCTTACGGTGCGGGAGGGAAGGGGGGGGGGGGGGGGGCTCCTGCATTGTGCTTTTCTTTTTTTACAAAAATAACATAAATTAAAATAAATTTAACCATTAAAATAAAAAAAAAAAAAAAAAGAAAGAGATTAAATAGTGCCCTGCATCAGTGAGAGACCCGTGGCCGGGGGCGGTGGGTGCCGGTAGGGCTGTGATCTGGGCATGGGGGGCACCGGACCCCCATGGGGCTGGGGCAGAGGGTCCCAGCGAGGGTCCCCTGGGCCAGGATGGCCCCGCTGCAATGCAGCGCTGGAAGGATGGGGGTAGCAGAAGGGTCCCCCCCACCTCATGCCCCCCTTGCACCCGCCTCGGGGGGCTCCCCGGTACCCCCCCCCACCAGCCCCAGCCCCTCAGCGCGGCTGGTTCAGCAGGACCTCCAGCCAGCACGGGCAGGAGGTGATGAACTGCCGGGAGTAGCAGGGCCCCCAGCCCTTGGCAAAGCTGATGCGGATGCTGTGGGGGTCACAGGGGCCCTCCCCAGGGAGCCGCCGGCCCCCCATGCCCCCCACCCGCTCGTAGTCGAACACCTTCGCTGAGTAGCCAGGCAGCACCTTGAGGACGGTGAGCCCGCGGGCACCGGGGGGCCCCAGGGTGGGCGAGCTGACGAAGATGGGGTGCTCGCTGCGGTTGTAAGCCCACACACCCCCCAGCTCCCGGCTCAGCAGCAGCCCCCGGCCAATCTTGCCGCGTGCCCGCCGGACGGCACGGCTACGGTGGGCGGCGGGCAGCTGGCCCAGGCAGAACCCGCTGCCCCGCGGCAGCTCACAGAAGACGTTCACCGACGCCTCGTGCACGGCGTAGAGGCGGCCCACGCGCGTCCGGTGCTCCCAGTAAGCCAGTTTGCACCAGTAGCCATCCTTAACGGTGCTCCAGGAGAGGCTGGTGTCTGGTGGGGGAGAGCAGAGCCGTCACTGCCGGGCAGAGCCACCGGCTGCTGCGCTGGCACAGCCAAGCCACGCAGCTGGGGGGGCCAAAGGAAGAGGCGATGGCTCAGGGGTGGGCACAGGGGGGTCCATGACACCCAGTTCATGCAGGGGCCGGTGGAGCGGACAGACGGATGGACGCGACGCCCCGCGAATGTCCCAGCACAGGCTCTGGCGTGGGACATGAGTCACTGGAACCACTGCGTGCCGGCACGTAGGGCTGGGCCGTCCCCGGCCACCATCCCTGGGGACCGTGGCGAGGGGGGTCCCCAGGCAAGGGGAAGGTGGAGCCCCGGCAGCCAGCGGCCTGGTGGCCAGCAGCCAGGCCGGAGCCGCCGCTGTGTGCGTCAAGGCACATTGTGTGTCCCTGTGGGCAGCGCTTCCTCCAGCGGGGAGCCCGGCGCCGCCAAAAATAACAGGAGCCACAGTGGGGGGGCCAGGCCCGGGCTGGTCCCCCAGCAGGAACCCTTCGCCCCGCGCCGGAGCCTTTCCTCCCACCAGGGGTGGCTGCCAGCTCTGCTCCCCGATTTTTGGGCTCTGTGTCCTGCACGGCCGTACCCTGACCGGCAGCGGGGTGGGGGCAGAGCTGCCTGGGGGAGCGGGGCCAGCCCTGCCTGACCCCCCCACCCGGTGGGACCCTCTTACCTTGCCAGTCCCCGCCATTGTAGCTGAACTCCAGGAGCTGGGTGCCGGGGTGCTGGGGCTCATCCGGCCAGGACGCCTTCGAGTAGGGGGGTGGCGGGGTCTCTGGGGGAGGGGGGGGGAGAGAAGGGGGTGAGGGGCTGGGATGCGCATCCTGCCCCCCTGGAGCCCCCCAGAGCCCTGAGCCAGCCCTGGGGACTGGAGCTCAGAGGGTGGGTGGGCAAGGGGGGGCTCCGGTGGAGCCGCCGGCACTCACCAGGCACAGCCAGGCGGCTGAAGTGGTGGGGGTTGCAGCAGAGCACAGCCGCGTCCCCGCAGCCCCCCCAGCCCCCGGCACAGTAGCAGAGGTGCTTGAGCTCGTGGGGCTGGCGGAGATCGGGCCAGCGGTAGAGGCGGCAGAGCAGGACCTGGGGGGGCAGCGCCTGCTTGGCCCCCCGCAGCTCCCCCCGCGGCGCCCAGACGCAGCCGGACTCCCAGGCACCCCGGCTTTCCACCGCCTGCACCAGCAGCTCCAGCTCCTCGTCCTTCAGCTTCTTGAAGAGGGCGTGCACTGCCGGTTTGAGGGCACCGGGGCCGTCCTCGGGGCCGGCCACCACGCAGCGCTGCCGCCACAGCCGCCTCACCAGCCCGGCGCGGCGTGAGCGGAACATGGGGCGGCAGCGGGGACAAGCTGCAGGACGGGGACAGGCGTCACCCCCTGCGCCCGGGAGGGTGCGGTGGCCACGGAGGTCCCCGTTGGGGACCTGGCGCATCCTCCCACAGTGGCAGAACCGCGCTCCCCTTCCCTGCCGCGGCCCCGGCAAGGGTCCCCTGCATCGGTCCCCGCTGGCGTGCGAGGACACGGCGCTGTTCCCAGGGGGATGGCTGTCCCCAAGATCACGTAGGGACGTGACCCCAAAAGCACCCCCCTGCGCAGGGGAACCCACCCACCTCCCTGCCACCCCACCGGCACGGGGCTGGGCGAGGGGTCCCCGGGGAAGGGGTGGTGGTGGGGGGGGTCTCACTCACGGCGGGTGGCGGAGCTGGGTGCAAGGAACCGGGGCTGCGCATGGGGCCACGCTCGCAGGGCGGCCGGCACCGCTCTGTCTGCGGCACGCTGCCGCCAGGACTTTTTCCTGTGCCGGGATGGACTCTCCCCTCCCCCAGACCTCCCCGTTTGGGGAATTCATTGATTCGCCCTGTCCCGGCCAGCCCCGGGGCTGAGCCACCGCCGGGGCAGGCACCAGACGCGTGGGCTGCCCCTGGGCAGTGGTGCCCAGATGTGTGGGTCCTGCTGGGCAGTGGTGCCAGATGTGTGGGCCCCAGTAGGCAGTGGTGTCCAGATGTGTGGGCCCCAGTGGGCAGCAGTGCCTAGATGTGTGGGCCCCGGTGGGCACCGGTGCCCAGATGTGTGGGCCCCGGTGGGCAGCGGTGCCCAGATGTGTGGGCCCTGCTGGCAGTGGTGCCCAGATGTGTGGGCCCCAGTGGGCAGTGGTGCCCAGATGTGTGGGCCCTGCTGGGCAGCGGTGCCCAGATGTGTGGGCCCCAGGTGGGCAGCAGTGCCCAGATGTGTGGGCCCTGCTGGACAGCAGTGCCCAGATGTGTGGGCCCGGTGGACAGCAGTGCCCAGCACCACGCTCTTGGGGCTGCCAGAGCCAGCCTGGCTCCATGGGCAGCCGGGCGCAGCCGGGAGCCCGGACGCCACCGCAGACTGCACCGGTGCACGGCCCCGGGGGGGGAAGGAACCCCCCCCCCCGGGGGCCCGCCGCCCCCCCCCCTAGCCAGGGCCCCCCCGCAGGCGCTGGGCGAGGGTGGGAGCCCGCTCCACAACAAAGCAGCTAAAGTAAACGGGACCCTTATCCCGCGCTGGGCCACGCTTCCTGCTCCCGACTTCCCACCGAGATAAGGGAGGCTGCGCTGGCGCCAGGCGCTGCCGCCGAAGCCGAGGCGTGCAGAGCTTCCCCTGCGCCGGGGCCAGGCACCGGCACCGAGCCGCGCGGGCAGCACCGGGGCACGGGGGGCTCAGCCTGCCGGGGGACCCACAGCCACCCCCACAGCAGGGCCCTGGTGACCCAGGCGTCCCGCCGGGCGTCACCTTTGCCGCAGCTCCAGCCAGGCTGGGCCCTTTGGGGACATTTTGCTCCGACTGCTTCCCGCGGGCTCTTGGCAGCGCCGGTGCCGGTCGGGCGCGTGGGGCCAGGGCAGGAAACGGCCTGGAGCGGGGACAAGCGGAGACGCTCTCTAAACAAGGAGCTGAGTCACATGCAGGGATGAACCCAGTGAGGGGCAGAAGGTCTGGGGGAGATGCACCCCCAGAGCCCCCCCAAACACCCCCAGCTGGTTTATTGGGGTCTCTGTGATGGGGGTGGGGGGGCACAGGCTGGAGTGGGGTCCTGGCACTGGGGGTCCATCAGCTCCATCAGCTCGGGGTGACAAGCAGTCCTGGGAAAGGGAGAGAGGCACAGGGGGTGAGGACCCCCTTCCCAGCACCACACCTGCACCCCATCACCCCCCAAAGCACCGCAGCCGGGCCCCATCACTCCCCCAAGGCACCACAGCCCAGCCCCTGTCACCCCTCAACCATGGTCAGGCCCTTGTCACCCCCAGGAGCAGCACGGTTGGGCCCCCGTCACCCGCCGAGCACCATGCCGAGCAGGCAGCCGAGGGCTGGGCACTCACCCATCACGCAGGGGGTGCCGGGGGTCCCGGGGGGGGCTGTTCCCTAGTCCAGCAGCTCATGGATGCACCAGCTGCAGAGCAGGAGGTAGACGCACTCCCGCAGCAGCCGCAGCAGCCAGGAGCCCAGGCGCAGCCCCAGGGAGGCCTCGGCGTGCGCCGGCAGCGCCACTGCCCATGCCGCTCGCCTGGGAGCGCCCGGCGGACGGGCCGCCGCGGTGCAGAGGAGACGCATGGCCGACGAGCGATCAGCAGGGTCTGACACAGGGAGGCAGCCGCGCTGACACGCAGGTCCCTGGCAAGCGCTGGAACCTGCTCCATTCTCTGCGCTTCAAAAGACTCCACAATAGCGGGCGTGGGGAGCGGGCACTGCCGGGGGACCTTTTGTTCGGGCAGAGCTGGCCTCACCCCCTATCCCGCTCCTGCCAGCGCCCCGTGGGCCCCGAAGGGACCAGTGCGGCCAAGCGCGAGCACGATGCAGACCACAGCAGGTTTATTCAGTGCTGGCAGGCAGCAGGTTTATTCAGTGTCATCCTCAGTAGCACCAGGGACGTCCGCAGGGGAGCCGGCTGCCGGCAGCGTCCCAGCGGAGCGTCCCAGAACGCAGCCTTCACTGGCGGGAGGTGCGCTCGTCTTCCTCGTTTTCCAGCTCGTAGGCGGGCCGGTAGCTCTCCCGGCCCCGGGCATCGGTGTAGCGCAGCGCTGGGTTCTTCTGCGTGTTGGTCATGCTCCCCAGGGAGGTGTAGCTGCGGAGGGAGAAGGTGGCTGCGAGGCTGCGCCAGGGGGCATCGGCCGTGCCGAGCAGAGAGGGCAGCACTGGACACTCACCCCTTGTCGTAGAGAACACAGTATGGGACAAAAAGCTTGCGCAGAAACTCCCAGATGTCCCGGTAGGTCCAGTCCTGCAAGTGGAATTGGGTAGAGATTGTGGCAGAGGCAGGTGGGCTGCCCCCTGGCCCCCAGGGAAGGCAGGTGCCCCCCCCCCCCCCCCGATCACACAGGAGAACCAGCCGGTCGGTGGGGCCCCAGAGCACCCCAGTCCCTCCCAGCACCTCCCTAAACACAGGAAAAGCCCCCAGTGGGCAGGAACAAGCCCTGTCAGACAGCACCAGCCAGTGTGGCTGCGGCAAGGGGCACCCATAGACATGCAATGGGGCAGGGGCGAGGGGGAACTGGGAGGGAAGCCCTCCAGGACAGGGTGGGTTAGTGCCGGCTTCCAGCCCCATCACTTTAACCTGCCAGGCTCACTCCCCTGCCGAGCCAGGAGAGCCCCGTCCCCAGAACAGGCGGAGGCCACGTACCAGCAAAGGGCTCACTCGCATGTACCGGGGCCAGTTGGGGTCCGTCACGCACATGGGCGTCAGGGTGCGTGAGTAGGGGTCCGTCCGCCGCGTCCCCATCAGGACGGCCTCCAGCTGCGGCTGCTGCTCCTTCAGGTGGGCCAGGGCCTCCCGGATGGAGCCCTCCACTGTGCAGAGCTGGATCTTGTACCTGTGCAGGCAGGACAGGCAGCTGCCTGCTGGGCTGTGGGAGAGGCTGCTCATCCCCCTGCCCGGCCCTCTCTGCCCCGTACCTCTGGACGGTCGTCTGGATGAACTGCTCCATTTCGGGGAAGGGGGACACGATGCGGATGTAGAGCACCTGCAGCTTCTCCTGCCTGGTTGGGTATCGCCTGGGGAGAGACCCATCCATCACAGCTACGCTCTGGCAGCCGCCCAGTCCCTGCAAGCTGGGCCTCAGGAATCTGCCTGTTCCCCCAGAGCGGGGCAGGGAAGAGCCCTGGAGCCCCAGCTGGGGCCCGTGGGACCCCCTCACCCCTGCCCCAAGCTGGGCCAGCGGAGCCCCGTGGCCGGGTACCTCTCCACGGCAGCATGGACGAGGTGCAGGAGGGCCGTGCAGTCCTTGCCCCCGTTGAAGCCCACGCAGAGCTGGGCCAGGCTGTACTGGTCCAAAGCCTCCTCGATGGTCCGCAGTGCTGCTGCCACCTTCTGCCCCAGGGCCGAGCCTGCCGGGAGGGGATGGTCGGTGCCCCCCTGGGGCCACGCTGCCTCAGGGCCTGCGGCACCTCACCCTCCGGGCACATCTCATCTCCAGAGAGACCGTGGAGACACCGTCGGCACCACAGCCTGGAGCCAAGAGCTGGCACAACCCAGAGGTCTGGCCATGGGTGGGACAGGGATCCTGCATACACGGGGGATCCGCGGCACCGCTCCCCCTATCGCATGCTGCAGCACTGGCCAGCCCTAACTGGGCTTACAGGACCCACTCCCACCTGGGTGGGACAAAGCCCATTGCAGCTGCAGCACCGGCGAAGCCTCAGCACCCCTCAAGCCCCCCAGCACACCAGAACAGGCAGGCTCTGCTTCCCAGCCAGTCTTCCCACTGCCCCAGCGCTGCTGGACTGCAGGGTCCGTGCAGGAGCAGCACGGAGGCACTGAGCTGTGCTGCAGCACCGCTCCCTTGTACCTGACTCAGCCAGGCCATAAACCTCCGCGGCTGCCGGCGAGACGCAGTCCGTCACCAACGGCACGACAACTCCTGGTGGCAGCTTCTCCACCAAGAAGCGATACGATTCCTCCAGGTCCTGCTCCGACTCCGAATCCAACGTCAGCTTCACGCGGTAGTAGTTGTTGGCCCAGTCTGGGTAGGAACCCAAGCTGACACGACCCTGGAAGGTGGCGACGGCCTGGTCCAGCGCGGGCGTGATGAGGATCTCGTCAGCCGCCACGTAGATGGTGCGGGAGTAGAAACGGGTCCGCTCGCTGCGGAAGAGGTGGGCGAAGCCATCCAGGGCGCGCTCCATCAGCGCCGGGATGCCGGGGAAGATGTAGACGTTGCGCACGCTGACCAGCGGGTACTTGAAGGCGCCGCCCGTCCGCCCGTCCATGCCGTAGTTGAGGCGGGAGGACTCGGGGACGCGAGCCAGCTTCATCTCGGGGCACTGCGCGTCCGTCTTGCCGAAGAACTTATGCACCAGGGCCACCAGCTCGGGGTGGGGGGCGACGCTCTCCCCGAAGGCCCTGGCCACAGCCTCGAAGGTGACGTCGTCGTGCGTGGGGCCGATGCCCCCCGAGGTCAGCACGTAGGTGAAGCGGGCGGCAAAGGCGGCCACCTCGCCGGCGATGGCGTCCACCTCATCAGGCACCACCGAGATCCGGGCCACCTTGACGCCCAGGGCGCGCAGCCGCCGGCACATGAAGAAGGAGTTCGTGTCCTGCGTGTGGCCCTGGGGGGATGGAGACACCCGTGGCGGCGGGGCGCCTCGGGCCCGCCAGGCCCCGGCCCAGGAGCAGGCCCCGGCTCGCCCCCAGCCCCAGGCCCCGGCCGCACCTTGAGGATCTCGTCGCCGATGACGACCGGGGGGGGAGGCCCGCCGCCGCCGCGCCCCGCCCCGCGCTCTCATTGGTCGGGCAGCGGGCGCGTCACGAGGCGCTTCCAGCACGGATTGGCCGGGAGGCGGGACCCGCGGGGACGGAACCATCTCTGCGGGCGGGGACGACACCCGCTTCCCCCTCTGTGAACCGTGGGCTTTCCCGGGACACTGGAGCCCTCCCGCCCCCCCCCCGCATTTACCCCCCCCCCCCGCCCCCGAGCACCAGGAGCCCCCCCCCCAAACCCCCGGGATGGCGGGGAGCTGCCCCAGTGAAGCCCTCCCTGGTTACCGGGAGCATGACTGCAGCACCCAGGCGGGATGCCCCGAGGCACCGGGAAGTCTCTCAACCCCCACCCTCCCCCTCCCCCCCACTACCCCCCCCCCCCCCCGAGCACCAGGAGCCCCCCCAAACCCCCGGGATGGCAGGGAGGAGAGGAACCCTCCCCCGTTACCGGGAGCATGCTGCAGCACCCAGGCGGGATGCCCCGAGGCACCGGGAAGCCTCTCACCCCCCCCCCCCCACCCCCCGTGTCCATCTCCCCCCAGCACAGCAGACGGGAGCTCCCAAACATCCATTTATTGACACTAAACGGTGGCACCGGGGATGGCGGGGCCGGGAGCACCGAGGAAGAGGAGGAGGAGGAGGAGGAAGAGGAAGGTGCTGTCTCAACTCGGGCAGGCTGGGGGCTTCAGCAGGCTGGGGGCTGCTCACTTCTCCGGCTTCTTGGGCAGTGGCCGGCGGAAGAGCAGGATGTGGGGCTCTGGATGGGAGAGGGGTGGGGGGGGTCAGGCCGGGCCCCCCGGGCACCGCCCGCCCCCCCCGGGGCTCACCTGGCTCGTGGATCATGTAATGGACCCAGCCCTGGCTCTGCTGCACCCCCAGGTTCCGCCACTCCGACTCCGACAGCAGATGGGTCTTGGGCACCAGCTTGGCGATGTCCTTGGGCAGCATCACGTGCCTGCGCCCCCGCACCCCTCGCCTGGCACCGGGGGACACCGGCCCCCCCCCCCCCCCCGGCCCCCCCCCCGCCCCGATTCCCCACCAGGAACTGTTAACGGGATCGCCCCCCTGCCCCAATACGGGACACAGACACACCCCCCCCCCCCCCCAACCCTGCTCCTTTCACAGGGGCAACTCCTCTCCTGCCCCACCGGGGAACCGTGAGGGAACGGTTAACGGACACCCCCTCCCTCCAGCATGGAACTGTTACCCACACAACTTCCCTCCCGCCCCACCGGGGAACCTCGCCCCCCCCGGATCCGTTACCGGGACATCCCGCCCCCCCCTCTTCCCCCCCCGGGATCCGTTACCGGGACATCCCGCCCCCGCCTTCCCCCCCCGGGATCCGTTCCCGGAACATCCCGCCCCCGCCTTCCCCCCCCGGGATCCGTTACTGGGACATCCCGCCGCCCTCCCCCCCCCTCTTCCCGGATCCGTTACCGGGCCATCCCGCCGCCCTCCCCCCCCGGGATCTGTTACCGGGGCCCCCCCCCTCCCCGGGCAGGCGTTCAGGCCCTCCCCCGCCCGCCAATAAGCCGTTACCAGGACACCCCCCCTCCCACCCCCGCCCAGGAGCCGTTCCCGGGCCTCCCTCCCGCTCCTCACCGGTACTCGAACTCCTCGTCGTCGTACTTGTCCGAGTAGTAGATCTGCTTGTGCGCCATGCCGGCGGGCCGCGGTCCGCCCCCTTCCCGGCAGCCCCCGCCGCGCCCCTCGCCTCAGCGCCCCGCCGGGCCGTTGGCGCCCCCGCCCCCCACGGCGCTTTCAAACGCCGCCGCCCCGCGCGTCCATTGGTCGGTGCCGCACAGCGGGACGCGCGTCACGGGGCGGGGAGGGATCCCATTGGTCAGCGCTCGCGCGGAGGGGTGGGGCCGCCGCGCTGCTTCCCCGCGGGTCGGGCGCCGCCCGCTATTGGCCCGCTCGTCACGTGGGCGGGGGGGCCGCGCCCGGGGGCTGCGGCGGGGTCGGCGCGGCCTGCGCAGCCCCGCGGGAGCGGCCGGGCCGAGTTGGGCCCCCAGCGGCCGCGCAGGCCCCGGGTTCCTCCGGCGGGCGAGGCCCCGCGGTGCCGGGCCGTGCCCTGGGGAGCTCCCGTGGCGCCGGGGCCGAGTCCTCGCTCCTCGCCGGTGCGCTCTGCTCGCCGCCGCTACCTTCCGCGGTGCCGGTGGGGGATCCTGCCGCAGCTGCCCCCGGGGCCCGGCGCTGCCTCCCCCGGCCTGGCGGGGGCCGGGCCGCCCTTCCCCGCTGCCTCTGCGTGCCCGGCGCGGGGGACCCGGCTCGGGGCCCGGCTCCCTCCCCTGGGCGGCCCAGCCGAGGCAGCACGGGTCTGGGGTGACTCCGGTGCCCTACACCCCGCCCCCGGTGTGGTGGCCGCTGTGCGTGCCCAGGGCCACTCGCTGGGCTCCGGCGTGCGTCGCCCCGGCCCGGGCACTCAGGGACATGTGCCGGGGGGCCCCGGCCCCCACGCCGCAGGGCCGGGGCACTGGCTGGGCTCAGAGGGATCCTCAGCCTCTGCGGTGCCTGGGTGCGTCCTCCCGCCGTGCTGCCTTCAGCCCTGCCTGCACTTCCATGCTTCGGAGAAAGGCAGGGGGCAAGTATCTGGATCAGACCCAGCTGTTGGGGATGGGGGTAGATATTCCCCCTTGCAGCCCTTTGCCTTCCCCCCTGGTAGCGCGTTGTGTCCGTGTGTCCATCCGTTGCAGGCTGTCCCTGCTTCTCTGGTTGAATCTCTCAGATCAGGTCACCCACGCGCTGCGCTGGCCTGGGGACACCCTGGATGTGGGGTCTGAGGAAACGTGACCCGGGCCCTGCCTGCCGGGTTGGCGCTGCAGAAGCTCGTGGGCAAAGGGCAGCTCTCGGCAGCGCTCCCCGGGGATGCCCCCCGGCCTCGGCCTGTTCCAGAGGGGGTGACCATGCCATCTCTTCATGGCTAAGCAGGGCCTGAGGATCTGCCCGCAGCCCTTTGGTGGGGGAGCACCACGGCTGGGCTGCCTGTGCCCCCGGGAGCTGTGCTGGGCAGTGTCCCCTTCTCGGGACAGACACAGCTGGGCTTTGGGAGGCTTCAGCGAGGCTGAGCACCCGGGGCCAGGGTCCCGATCCTCCTTCCCTGCCGCCAACCTCTGTCCCCGGTGTCCAAAGGGCCTTGTCGCTGCCTTTGCTCGGCACCGAGTGACCTGGCACAGTGCTGCTGGGCCCTGCCCAGGGCCTGTCTGCGCCGCTGTGCTTGCCAAGCATGGCCCTCGTTATCTCGCTGCCTCCTGAGCTAATTGTGTTAGCGCCCGCCTGGGCTCCGGTGCTGCCTTTGCAGGCCCCAGATAAGGGCACGATTGCTGCAAGGAAGTAAATCATGTTTGCTGCCCTGCGCTGCTTGGCTGGCCCGTCCCCAGCCGCGCCGGGTGGGGGGTGGGAGCGGGAAGGGCAGCGGCTTTGGAGCTGCTCCTGCTTTGCTTGCCTTGTTTTCTCCTTGCAGAGCTTCCTGCCCCTCCTGGCTTCCCTCCTGTAGCCTCTCTTCATGACTCCTTTCTTCACCACTCCCCTGGGGACAAGGGGGCCGCAGCCTTGAGGGCTCTGCATGTCCTTTTGCGGTGGGGTGCCAGCCAAGGGGGTGGCTGTAGGCAGGAGGGGGCAGCTCTGCCCTCCGGGCTGCCTCCGCTCTCCCCCCTTGCGTGTGGCCCCCTGGGTGCTGGTTTTAGGGCTGGGCAGGGATCAGCTCTGACACTTGTATTGGATCATGGAGTGACTCTTGGTCCCCACACCATTTGGGCAAGTGCTTGGCCTCGTGCACCTGCCCCGGTACGTTCCAGCTCCGTCCTCCCTCAGATGGGAAGCAGGCTTCCCTGGCTCTCCCGTGTGTCGGCAGCGCATTGCACGCCTGTTACAGCCCTGTCTGCCTGTGGTCAGCAAGGAGGAGCAGGATCTGCCTCTTGGCGCCATGGTCACTGCCTCGGCGGTCTGGGGCAGGGCTGGCTAACTCCCTGTTTGTCCCCGAACCGCAGGTGCCAGACGAGAGGGGCTGTGTCTTTCTGTTCCCTGCCCAGGGCCTGCCCTGCCCTCCCCCGGCGATGGAGTACGTGGTAAGGACTTCGGTGGAGGGCTAGGTGGCTTTGGTGGTGGATCCTGCCTTCCCTCTCTCCCTGCTGGCAGGGCCCCGGCCTCCTCCCCATGTTTCTGCTGGTGTCTCCCAGCCCCTCTTCTGAGCAGCGGAGAGGTTGCACACAGGAATGCGTAGATGTGTGATGCTGTCATGATGTTTGGAGGGGAAAAAACCCAGCTGTTGGCTGGACTTGAGTGGTTTTTCTTTGCTTCCCCCCTGCGCTGGAGGCTCGAGGGTGGCACCACTGCGGCTGCTGTCGAAGCGAAGGGGTCTTTTGCCCCAGGCGGGGCGCGTACGTGCGGCAGAGGCCAGCATGCGGCTGCCTGCTCCTCGCTGTGATTTCTTGCCAAACCACTGGCATGCTCCAGGTCTCTGACTCAGCTCCCAGTTTGTGTTTCCTGGGAGGATGTTGAGCAGGGCCCCAAGCGTCCCCTCTCAGCTCCTCTTCCTCGCCCCAGGCTGTGCATGAAGTCCCAGCCCCAGGCGCCCGAAGGTAGCCTGCATCCCTCTGCCTCTCCCGTGCGCGGGGAGGATCCGGCTGATCCGGTGCCTCTCCTTGCTGCCAGGGCATGAGGAGCGGCTGGGCCGGGACGTGTCCCGGGAGCTCCTCGGGGGTGGTTGTTCTGGCTGCTCCGCTCGTCCTCCGCTGCAGGGGCAGGAGCTCACTGCTGGCCTGTCTGGCAAAGGGAAGGGCTGCTGCCTGCTGGATGGGGCTCAAGGGCTGCTTGTTCAGGTTTTGGGTGTGCTGGGCTGGGGGCTGCGGCTGACCTCTGGTCTCTGAGGGCTGGGAGCGGCGATACATCTTGTCCCCATCTGGTGCAGGCTGGCAGGGTGACGTGGGCCGGCTGGCCTCAGGAGGTTCTGATAAAATCAGAAATGATTCCATTTTATAAAAGCAGAGGCCTGTCTGAGCAGGGGGCTGTGGCTCGCAGGGTGCGCCAGCCCCTTGGTGCGTGTCGGGGACGGCTGCTCCGAGCTCTGTTGCCTGTCGGGGCGACAGCCGGGGTCTGGGATGGTGGGAAGGGGCCAAGGACCCCCCCTGCTCATGTGCAATTCCCTCGGGCTCTCATCCCTGGGGAACTGTCAGGGCTCACTGAGCCTTGTGCTGACATGCAGGGGGACCCCAGCCCCATGTCTGCCAGTGGCCGGGCCCTCATGGGCAAACCCCACTGCCCCGTGCCTGTTCGACACCGCCCAGCTCAGCTCCCCCCGGCAGCTGGGGGCTGCGGCTGGCCCCTTGCAGGGCTGGCGGCTTCCTGGCTCCCTGGCCCCAGGCTTCCTGCTTTTCTTCAGAGCAGCGGCACTGCCGGCCACGGGAAGGTCACAGCGCCGAGCGGCCGGGGGGCCCCTGGCAGGGACGAGTGCTTTGCGGGACGGCCGGCACGGGCTCTCTGTGCCCGTGGGACCACCACCGGCAGCGGCTGAGGTGGGGGCCGGCTCTCGCGGAGGCGGCGTGTGTGGCCGAGGCGATGCTCCGGTGCCAGGAGGAGGCGGGTGACAGACCCGCCATCGTGAGCTGCAGCCCCTTGCGCCGCGCAGGAGGCTATTTCCAGCTCCGTCCTGGCTTCCATTTCCCTGTCCCTGTGGCGGCGTGCCAGCGTTTGGGAAGCGGGGCAGACAGCCGCCAGTGCCGAGCAGTGCCCCGCAGCGGGTCCAAGCATGGAGAGCCCTTCCCTTGGGCTGGATTTACCTGGTTTTGGCTTAGTGGCTGGTTTTGTGGAGCGCCTGGTGCCTGGGACGGCACATGGTGGGTCAGAAGGGTTGGGCGCTGGGGGGCTGCTCGAAATCCCTGCTTCGGCCCACAGGAGGTGGAAGCGGGGAGAGCTCTTGCCCCCCGGGGAGGCTGGTGCAGATGAGGCTGTGGAGAGTGCCGCGGGTGTGGGCGGGCTGGCCCGTGGTCCCACCGGTGTCCCGGTGTGTCGAGGATGGGGGAGCAAGGGAGGCTTTCCCCTGACACCCCCCACTCACAGGTGGGGGCTCTGCCTGGCTCCCCACAGTAGAAGGGGCTGAGGTTTGCCCCCCGGGATGCTCTCACCGCCCGCTCCCGCTAGCTCCGCCTGTGACCTTGATTTTTCTGCTCCAGATAGGCGCTGGGTCCCCACCCCTCGGCAGGAGCCCCTCCTGCGCTGCGCCCCAGCCCGCACGCAGCCCCCGCCACGGGCAGAGCCTTCCCTGCCGCCCGTGAGTCAGCACAGCCCTTCCGATTAGCGGCAGCCCCTTCTTCTCCTCTCCCGGGAGGAGCCGCCGCTCAGCGCCGGCCGGGATGCGGGAAGCAGCAGCAATTAGCAGCAGCCGCCTCTCCTGCTGGCTCCCCGCCGCAGCCGGGGACCCGCACTGAGCCCGGCCTTGCCTGGTGAACAGCCCACCTGTATCCTTCTCCTGGGGCATCCTCCTCTTCCTCCCTCCAGGCGAGATCCGTGCTGGCAGCCGTGCTCTTGAAGGACTGGATGTCCCTGCATCCCGGGCGGCTGCGAGCACCGGCGGCATCTCAGCATCGCGGCTCCCCCCAGCTCCGGGTGCCGCTCCCCCTGGCAGAGCCCGGGGAGCCAACGGCAGCTGCCCGCCACGGCACGTGGGTTGCATAGCGCTGGCTGCCACAGAAGGACCTTGTTCACTCCTGGACGGTGCTCGGAGTGGGGCTGGGCTGGGCTTGGATGTGCTCTGTGGCTGCCTTGTCTCAGGGCTTTAAATATTCATGCTTTTGATTTCCTCGTAGCGGTGGCAGCGGGGCAGCGCAGGGGCTGGAGCGAGCCGGCTGGGCCGGAGGGCAGCTCTGCCGGACCCGGTGGTGGGGCAGAGGGGGCCAGATCCGGCCCCGGCTGAAGACAATGGGATTTGTTGCCAGCCTGGTGCAGGAGCGGCACAGGGCTGTGGTGCTTGAGCACCTCCAGGCCGAGGGCCAAGTGTGCTGAGCCCCCCTCCCTGAGCTGGCAGCTCCCCGGGGCGGCACCGCGGTCCTGTTTTCTGCCCCCCCGGCTCTTCCGGGCGCGGGGGGTTGCTCTCCGTCTGGTCAGATCCGCGCATCCTTGCTGACGCCGATCACAATCGATCGGCTGTGACGGCGTGGAGCCGGGCAGCCCCCGGACCCGCTGCCTGGCATCCCGGGGCCGGCTCTCCCTGCCAGCCATGCCAGGCTGGCACGGGCCTGGTGTGGTGCTTGGCCGAGGCTTCTGTTTGGGGGCGGCTTCCCAGCGGCTGCAGGCACTCGGACTCTCCATGGGGCTCTTGTGAGACCCGGCCAGCTGCTTCCACCCTGCTACTGCACGGGCCGGGCCGGCCCCGGCCCTTCTCACCTCTCTCCGGCATGGATCTCCTGCAGAAGAGCAAATACAGCCACCTGCGGAATGAGTCCGTCTCCTCTCTGGAGGAGGCGGTGGGGGGCCTGGGGGTCCCAGCCTCCCCCATGGAGTCCATTGCGAGCCCGCGGTCTCTGCCCGACTCCCTCTCCTCTTCCTCCCTCGGCCCCGCGGCACCTTTTGGGGAGCTCTCGCCTGAGTTGGAGGACAGCCCCACCACCCTCTGCTCCTTCTTCCCCAAAATGGCCAACCTGAAGCTCTCGAACCCTGCCAACCTACTCAACCTGCGGGGCTCCTCGGCCGGCAGCAGCCCGGGGGAGCCTGGCCCTGCCGGGATGCCGGCACCAGCGTCAGGGGGGGCTGCTGGCCCCGACTCAGCAGGACCTGTTGCTGTCTGTTCCCAGGATATGAACAAGCTGAGCTGCGGGAAGAAGATGCGGGTGGAAGGTGGCCAGCTGGGGGGTGACGAGTGGACCCGCCATGGCAGCTTCGTCAATAAGCCCACCCGCGGCTGGCTGCACCCGGATGACAAGGTCATGGGCCCTGGGGTCTCCTACCATGTCCGGGTGAGTGCTGGGGGGCCGGGGCCCTGGCCCCCTCCTCAGCTGCGTGGGGAGCAAACCCCAGGGCTCACTGGGCTGACCCTGCTCTCTCCCCCAGTACATGGGCTGCGTGGAAGTCCTCCAGTCCATGAGGGCTTTGGATTTCAACACCAGGACGCAGGTCACCAGGTGAGCTCTGCCTCTCCCCAGGGACTGCCGCTTTTGGGGAGGGGGGGTCTGAGCCCTGTGGTGGCGTTGTGGGGCTTTCGGTGGGGGCCTGGCTGCCTGCAGCCCTGTCAAATACTGACACCAGTGCACTTCTCCTGCTTGAAGAGCCCCGACTGGTGCTGCCTGAGGGTTTTCCATTTGTCACCCTGTCCCTTCTGTGCTGGTCTCTGCGTCCTCGGCCCTGTGCTTGGGGGGGGTCATGAGGGAATGGGGAGGGCAGGCACTGGGGGGGACTGACATCCCGCTGTGCTCCCTGCAGGGAGGCCATTGGGCTGGTGTGTGAGGCCGTGCCTGGTGCCAAGGGAGCTGGCGGAGGGGAGGGGCGGGCTGGGGACACGGGGGGGAGCACGCTTGGCCATCTGGGCTTGGGGCCAAGGGCTGGATCCCAGCCCAACTGGCCGTGCCCAGGCTTGGCAGCCTGGGGCTCTGATCTCCCACTGAGGCTTGGGCCAGCAGAGCTCACTAGGAGCGATGATGGGGAGGAGGTGCCAGTCTGCACAGTCCCCCCCAACCGGGCTGTGTCTGGCCCGGGGAGCCCCTTCCCCATGCTGCCATTTGCCCCCAGCCCTGCGGCCGCTCCCTAAACTCCATCCTGGGCAAGAGCAACCTGAAGTTCGCCGGCATGCCCATCACCCTGACCATCTCCACCAGCAGCCTCAACCTCATGGCCTCTGACTGCAAGCAGGTGAGAGTGGGGAGGTGCTGGGCAACTGGCTTTAGGCAAGCAGGAACCCTCATGTCCCCCACCCTGGGCCCTGCTGGGGCAGGGGATGTCCCCAGCCTCCCTAAGGGCTGTCTGGGTGGGCTGTGTGACCTGCTGAGTGCCCACCTCCCCCTGGTCCCTGGGGGTGATGAGGTGGGAGCGATACCCCGCGTGCTTTGCAGGATCTGTCCTGGAGACTGTGAGACCCGAGCCCCATGTCCTGGGGCCAGGTCTCCTGGTTTTCACCCTGTTCTCGGTGGCCCTTTTGGTGTCCCCAGCCCTTTTCCTGGTGGCCTGTGGCTCATAACCAGGGCTCCAGAGGCTTGTAAGCCCCTGTGCTGGGCCAGTCCCAGGAAAGGAGCATGGCGGGCAGGAGATGCTGCCTCCGGCTGGGTGCCGAGGAGCTCCTGGCTGCATCCAACAAACTCTCTGCCTTGCAGATCATTGCCAACCACCACATGCAATCCATCTCCTTCGCTTCTGGGGGAGACCCGGTGAGTACACGAGGGTCCCCGTCCGCTCCTGCCCTGCCCCGTGTTCGGGATTGGTGCCTCTCCTCCCCTCTCCCCGAAGTCTCGGGCACCGTGCTCCCCAGCAGCCCCGTCTCAGCGCTCGGTGTCTCGCCCACAGGACACAGCTGAGTACGTCGCCTATGTTGCCAAAGACCCCGTCAATCAGAGAGGTGAGGCTGCCACCGAGGGTCCCAAATGCCAGAGCCCCGTTTCATGGATGTTTAGGTGCAGCTTAGTGTGGTGGGGAGGGACTGGGTAGGGACCTTCCGTAAGGAAGCTCTGGGGTGCATAGGGTGGGCTCGAGGGGTGGAGAGCTCATCGTTGGGGTTCCACGCTCCCACCCTACCATTCCCTCCCCAGCCTGCCATATCCTGGAGTGCCCCGAGGGCTTGGCACAGGACGTGATCAGCACCATTGGGCAGGCCTTCGAGCTACGGTTCAAGCAGTACCTGAAGAACCCCCCGAAGCTGGTGACACCCCACGACAGGTAAGGGCAGAGCTGTGTGGGAAGGAGGAAGGTGGGAACCTGTGTGAGAGAGTTTGGTTTTGGAGAGAGGCTGCGGCCCTGGCTGCTGTCAGCTGCTCATCTGTGCCGTGCCCTCCCAGGATGGCAGGGTTTGATGGCTCTGCCTGGGATGAGGAAGAGGAGGAACCAGCGCCTGATCACCAGTACTACAACGACTTCCCCGGCAAGGAGCCTCCCATCGGGGGGGTTGTGGACATGCGGCTGCGGGAAGGGGCTGCTCATACCCCCAATCACTTGGGGGCCACGCTGGTAAGGCCCTGGGCACGTCCTCATGGGGAGGCTCCACATTACAAGGGAGATGCAGGGCCCCTGACCGGGCCATGGGCTTTTGGCTCTGGGTTATTCCACCACGAGAGCCATGGCACGTGTCTCCCCGGCATCTCTAGCAGCCCGGGGAGCGGGAAGGGATGGGGAGCACAGCGGGACTCACCACCAGCCTCTCCCTTCAGCCCGTCGGTCAGACATCTGGAGGGGATTACGACCCCCGGAAGCAGCACGCTCCTGCCCAAGGTAACGTGACGGATGTGGCCAGTCCCTGTCTGCTTTTCCAGACCCCAAGTGCTCCCACAGCGGGCACTGGTTTTGGGGCCGAGGCAGGCTGGAGCCCCGCTGACCACGGTGCTCTTGGCAGCAGGGAGAGAGAAATACCCGGCTCCGGCGGGCACGTCCGGCCGCGCAGACCTGTTCGATGACCCATCTTACGTCAACGTGCAGAACATGGACAAGACACGCCAAGCATCGGCCGCTGGCACCCCTGCCACGGCCAACGGCAGCGCCCAGAGAGACCTCTTTGACATGAGTGAGTGGGATGGTGGGCGCAGCCGGGCCAGGGTCGGGGGGGTCTGTCCTGGGCTGTGGGGTCAGTCCTGGACCCCCCACTCCTCTCCCCCTGCAGAACCCTTTGAAGATGCCCTGCGTGTCCCTGCGTCAGTGCCTGTGGGGCTGCCCCCTGCCCAGGTGGTGGCTTCCATGGAGGAGCAGCTGAGACGGGAGCCCTGGTACCACGGGAAGATGAACCGCAAGGAGGCTGAGAAGCTGCTGAAGGTGAATGGAGACTTCCTGGTGCGGGAGAGCACCACCACCCCTGGCCAGTACGTGCTGACCGGCCTGCAGGGTGGGCAGCCCAAGCATCTGCTGCTCGTTGATCCAGAGGGAGTGGTGAGTCTACATTAATGCGCTGGGGACAGCTTGGCATGGCTTGGGGGGCACCCTGGGGGTTACAAGAGCCACCAGGGCATTGGGGTTTCCCCGCCACTCCTTGAGGGATGCCTCTGGGCAGCGGAATGGGCCTGGGGGAATATGGGGGTGAGGGCTGCTCCCCCCAGGTTGGTGCCTGGCCCCTGGATGCTGGTGGCTTTGGCCTCCCATGGGCATTGGCAGCCTCCAAAGTGCCTTTTCCCTGCCTCCCCCTCCAGGTGCGGACAAAAGACCATCGCTTTGAGAGCGTCAGCCACCTCATCAGCTACCACATGGACAATCACCTGCCCATCATCTCTGCCGGCAGCGAGATGTGCCTGCAGCAGCCGGTGGAGAGGAGACTGTGAGCGCCCGGGGGCCCCGGTGCGCAGCCCCCGGCCCTGCTCCCTGCCCCAGGGAGCCCTCGGACTCTCAGTCGGGTGCTCTGCCCGGGACTGAGCGTGGACTTGGCCTGGGACGGGGCCTGTTCCCCTCTGCCGTGAGGAACCGGGGGGGCGCGGGCAGCGTTGGCGTGAGCTGCCTGCAGGGCGGGGGCTGTTCTTGCCAAAGCCCCTGCCTCCTCCCAGCTCCAGCCTTTGCACAGCAGCTCCGCTCCTACCAAAACCCAGCCCCGCTGCCATGCCGTGGCTGCTCTCCCGCTCACCGGGCTGGTAGAGCTGAGGCCCCCGCACTGAGCTGGGGGGCAGCCTGGCCTCGTCCCCTGCCCCCAGGCCATGGCAGGGGGCTGTGGGGGGCTCTGCTCCCCCTGCTCCAAGCCAGGGGGCAGCCTGGCCTCGTCCCCTGCCCCCAGGCTGTGGCAGGGGGCTGCGGGGGGCTCTGCTCCCCCCAGCACAAGGCCCGGCCGGCCCCACACCGACCGTACCCGATCACTTTATGTGTTTAACTCTGTGCCTTGACCCCGCAGGTCCCACACTTTTATGCAACGCCGCGGGGTGGGGGGCCGGGGCCCCCCCCCCCCCCCCCGGGACGTGCTCCTCCCTCCCCCCTTCCTGCCCGTTCCCCCGGGGCCCCGGTTGGGCCCGGCAGCCCCAGGGGCGGTGGCGTCCCCCCCCCCCCGCATGCACGGTTGTTACTCCCCCCAAGCCAAAGCGCAGCCCTGCCCCTCGCAGCTCCGGGCCCCCCTCCCCGGGCCCCGCTCTACCAAAGGAACCGGCGGTTGGTATTAAAGTTGGTATTTCTTTAGGCCGTGCTTGGTTTGAGGCGGGGGGACACCGGGAGGGGAGCACTGGGGACACCGCCCGTCCAGCGGCGGCGCACGGTTCCTTCGTGCGTTTCCCCCCCCCGCCGGGCCTTGCACATGGTCTGTCCCGCTACCCCCTGCGGGCGCTGCACATGGGCCGTGGCCGGTTCGTCCCGCTACGCCCCCTATAGAGCGCTGCCATGGTGCGCACCGCTCCGTCCCGCCCGCGGTGATTGGCCCCCGCACTCCGCCCCGCCCGCGATGATTGGCCATCGCGCTCCGCCCTGCCCGCGGTGATTGGTCCCCGCGCGGGTTCCGGTTCCGGTTGGGGGCGCCGTGCGGAGGAGCGGCGGCGGCGGGGCCATGGCGGCGCGGCGGCTGTGAGGGCCATGGCGGCCCCGCACGCAGAGAAGCTGGAGGGAGGCGTCCCGCCCCCCCCCGGGGCCCCCCCCCCCGGCCGCGCCCCGCCGGGCCCGGCCCGGGCGACGCGGCCCCGCTTGTCCCCGCAGGGCTGCAGATGAAGAGCCCCGAGAAGAAGCGGCGCAAGTCCAACACGCAGGTAAGAGCCGGGCTGCGGGCGGCACCGGGGCCGGGGGATCCGCCGCCGCCGCCCTGACCGCCGCCTTCTCCGCCGCCTTCTCCCCGCAGGGCCCCGCTTACTCCCACCTCTCGGAGTTCGCCCCGCCGCCCACCCCCATGGTAGACCACCTGGTGGCCTCCAACCCCTTCGAGGATGACTTCGGGGCCCCCAAGGTGGGGGCGGCCCCCGCCCCCTTCCTGGGCAGCCCCGTGCCCTTCGGCGGCTTCCGCCGGGGGGGTGTGCCGCGGGCCCCCCGGTTATGGCGGGGGCCCCCAGCCCCTGCGGAGGCAGCCCCCCCCCTCCCCCCCCCCCGGGGGCAGAGCTTCCCCGGGCAGCCCTTCAGCCGCCCCTCGGACAGAACTTCAGCCCCCCCACCGGGCAGCTCATGCAGGGGCCCGTCGGGGGCTTCGGGCCCATGATCTCCCCCACCATGGGGCAGCCGCCCCCGCGGGGGGACATGGGCCCTGGGCCGGCCCTCAACCCCCCTGGGGGGCCAGCGGTGCCCCCCCCCCCGGGCGGGGACACCTCAACCCTCCCCCCAGCACCTTCGCCCAGGAGCAGCACTCGGGCTCCCCCGCCGCCGTCAACGGGGCGCAACCCGGCTTTGCCCCCAACAGTGCCAGCCGTGGCGCCGGCACCCCCGAAACCAACAGCCTTCCGCCGCCTCCCCCCAGCAAGGCGGCTGGCGGTTCAGGTCACCAGCCACCACCGGGGCTGGTGTACCCCTGCGGGGCCTGCCGCAACGAGGTGAACGACGACCAAGACGCCATCTTGTGCGAAGCCTCCTGCCAGAAGTGGTTCCACCGGGAGTGCACGGGGATGACGGAGAACGCCTACGGGCTGCTCACCACCGAGGCCTCCGCCGTCTGGGCCTGCGACTTCTGCCTAAAGACGAAGGAGATCCAGTCGGTCTACGTCCGGGAGGGCATGGGACAGTTGGTGGCCGCCAACGACGGCTGAGCCGCCCTCCCGCCGCCATGTACAGCTTCCCCCGCCGATTTAGGACCAAACCCCTTTTTTTTGTAGCCGTCATCCCCCCCTTCCTCCCACCACCGCCAGCTTGAGAGACAGTGCCGGGCACCGGCTGTGGCTGCTCACCGGGCACCGGATGCAGCTGGGACCCGCCATGGGCCAGTGCTGGCCGCACCATCACCAGCCACTTGCTGCTGGGGAGGCTCCAGCCCCGGTGCACCGACCCTCGGGGGCTGAGGCTCCCCGGTGCCGCCCCAGCCCCCCCCCCAGCTCTGCCTGGTGGTGTCAGTGCCCTTGTGGGGGGGTGTGAACCGGTCCCCACTGCCACCCGTGGCACACACCCCCCCACACACACTGGGGCTGTGCAGCAGTCTCGGTGCCTGCTCCCACCCCTCGGGGCAGTCCCGGTGCTCCCCCCACCTTCCCGGTTCTCGGGACGGTCCCGGTGCCCTTCCCCCCCCCCCCCCCGTTTTAGCCGAGCGTTAATGGAAACTTTTGTACGGTCGCTATAAAACTCTGAAACCCGCGTGTCCGTGTCTCGCTTCGCCGGGGGGAGGGGGTGTGGGGGGGTGTCCGGTACCGGCGGGGCCCCACGTGCCCGCCCCCCCCGCCCCGGGCCATCCCATTGGTCCGTCCCTGCCGCTGCCCGCTCCTATTGGCTGCTGGCGTCACGTGCGCGCCCCTTCCCGAGGGCGGTGACCGGTACCGGAGCAAAGTTACCGGGGGACTGAAGTTACTGGGGGGGAAGTTACCGGAAGGACCGGGGGAAAGCAGTTACCGGGGGGAAGTTACCGGAGGGACCGCGGCCGCGCCCGGCGGCGGCGTCAGGTACCGCACGGTCCCGGGGGCCACTTCCCCGGGTGGGCCCGGAACCGGTAGCCGCACCGTGCGGTGCTCGGGTGTGCCGGTCCCGGGCCGGGGTTGCGCAGCGGGAGGGCGGGCACGGCTTGAACCGGCATGGCCCGGTGCCGCGGGGATTTGGGGCGGGGGGTGTCAGCGGCAGGACCGTCGTCCCCCCCCCCGAGCCGGTTCCGGGTCCCTGGGGTGGCGAGGGCTGCCTGAGATCCCCCTCCCGGTCCCGCCGCGTTCCTGCAGGGCCCCGGTGCCCCCGTACCGGGCCCCGCGTCCCCCGCCCAGCTGCCGGGGGGCATCACCCGGCTAAAAATACCCCGCGGCGGCAGCTGGTGGGGGGGGGGGGGCACGGCGGGGGGGATCCGGTCTCCCGGGGGCAGCAACCGGGGGTCCCCAGGGTTTGGGGACCGGCCATCGCGTAGGGACCGCAGCTCTCCCAGTCAAATCCCGGTGGTGGTGGGGAGCTGGGTCACGTCTGTCCGTCCGTCCACCTGTCTGTCCGTCTGTCTCCTTGCAGGTGACTCCGGGTCATTCCCATGGCGGAGAAATCGGACTCCCGGGACTCAGACAGCAGCTGGGTGCTGGCGGGCAGCGAGGTGAGGGTTGGGGAGGTCTCGGGGCGGCGGGCAGGGGGGAGCAGAGGGGTTTGGGGGTGAAGGTGCCACCCCCCCAGCCTTCTCCTAGGGTCTGCTCATCGACACGGTGGGTCTGGAGCAGGATTCGGCCTCCCATGAGGCTGAGGATGAGGAGCCGGAGGAGGAGGAAGGCACCCAGACTCAGTGTCCTGAGGGCGATGGGCTGGGGGTAAGCCTGGAAGCCGGGGGGGGGGGCGGGGCTGGGGTGTGCTCGCCCCATGGGGACGTGTGACACCCCAGCATCCGCAGGGCCCAGGGGAGCATTGGGACACCAGGGCTGGGGCAGAGCCCACCCCGGACGGCTCCACGGAGCCCGACGCGCCGGATGGCGACGAGCAGGAGGAGCCCGATGCCGAGGCTGAGCCAGGACCCTGCCCTGAGACCCTCAAAGCAGGTCAGGCCCTTGCAGGGGACCGGACCGGGGGGCCCGGGCTGGCAGTGTGGGGGTGCAGACCCTCCCTGGAGGTGCCCCCCGTCCCTCCCCAGGGCCACCAACGGAGGAGGGGAGCTGCACCAGCAGTGACGATGACGTGGAGGGGCTGCGGCGACGGCAGGGCCACGAGCCCCATCCTGGGCCCCCCCATCCTGTGCCTGTCCCACACCGGGCGACACCGGACACCGGTGACGAGGACGGGCTCAGCATGAGCAAGTACCTGCTGGGCGCCTTGGCACTGGTGGCCGTGGGGCTGCTGATCGTCTCCGGTGAGTGGGGGTCCCAGGGGCAGGGTGGGGGCCCCAGGAGCAAGGTGGGGGCCCCAGGGGCAGGGTGGGGGTCCCAGGAACAAGGTGGGGGTCCCCGGGCAGGGTGGGTGTCCTGGCGTCCCCCTCATTGTCCCCTCTTCCCCCCAGGTGGCATCTACGACCCGGCAGATGGTGAGTAGAGGGGACGGTCCCACCCGGGCAGGGTGCAGCCCCGCGGCAGCCCGGCCATACGGCTGCAGTCGGACGTCCCCGTCCGGTTCCTCCCAAGGCCCCGTGGAGAACGTGCTGAGCCGGGACGTGGCGCCCGGGGAGCAGGAGTCACCGCTGCTCGCCGACGGCAACGTAAGGAGAAGGGTCCGCAGCGGGGCTCAGCCCCCCGAGCTGGCCAAGGGGAGGCGGCACCCCCAGCACCGCAGGGCTCCCATCCCTCCCCTCCCGCAGGATGGGCAGCAGAAGCCCCCACCGTCGGACACCGGGGATCCCCAGAGCGTGCAGTCCGTGAGCCTCCTCCTGGACAAGCTGGCCAAGGAGAACCAGGAGATCCGGCTCATGCAGGCCGAGCTGCAGGTGGGTGAGCGCGGCGTGCCCGGGGAAAGCGGGTGCCACATCCCGGCGCCACTCTCCCATCTTGCTCACAGCCCCCCCCCCCCCCGCACCCTCCCCTGCCCCAGGGCCACAAGGAAGAGCTGCAGGCCCTGCTGCAGAAGAGCGAGGGCGAGGTGGCGGCAGCTGGGGCGCAGCAGCAGAGCCTGGCCCGGAGAACGCCCGGCGCGGCGGCGCTGGAGCGGGAGGCCGCCGCGCTCCGCGAGCGCCGCGCGGCGCGGGTGAGGGGGCGGCGGCAGGCGGCGCCCGGCGGCACGGCTGGCTGGGTTTGGTGCGGCAGGAGCTGGCGGGTGCTCTGGAGCGAGCGCGGGGCCCCAGGGGTCTCGAGGGGCTCGTGGAGGAGCTGAGCGCCCTGGAGCAGCGCCTGGGCCAGGAGCTGGAAGGGGCTGAGCCCTGGAAGAAGCCGTACAAGATGGAGAAGAAGGAGGGCAAGCGGCACAAGCGGCACGGTGCCGGGGGGGCCCCCCACGAGCGGGAGAGGAGGGAGCAGGGCAAACCCCACAAACACGGGAAGGACCCCCGGCCTCCCCGGGAGCACAAAGCGGGTAAAGCCTGGGGGAAGTCGTCTCACGGCCCCCCCCAGCGCAGCCCCCGTGAGCTGCCCTCGCTCAGCCGGTACCGGGCACCCCAAGGCTGCTCGGGGGTGGCCGACTGCGCCCGCAAGGAGGGCCGGGAGGTGCTGGGGGCCGCGCTGGAGCCAGTGCAGAAGGCGCAATTCCTGCAGCTGCTGGAGGGCTTCATGGGGCGGCTGGGCTGGGGGGGACACTTTGGGGGGCTGGCGGCGCGGCTGGATGGCGCCTTCGGGGCCCGACGGCACCTTCGCCCACGACCGCCTGCGCTTCGTCGACTTCGTGGATGATGTGGAGGAGCTGCTGGAGGAGGTGGCGCGGCGGGAGCGGGGCGACAAGGAGGCGGCCGATGGCTTCGAGGAGTACGTGCTGCGGCACTCGGCGGGGACGGCGGGTGAGCTGGGGACGGCAGTGCCGGGGGGGCCTGGGGGGGCTGCGCCCCGGCACCCCATCATGGCCCCCTTCTCTTGCAGCGCTGCCGGGAAGGAGCGGGGCCCAAGAACTGCACGGCAGCATGGCATGGGGGGGTAGAACCGGGGGGCAGCACCGTAGTGTGCCAGGGCGGCCGACCCACCACAAGCTTTCATCCAGTGCCCCCCGGCAGGGGGGTCCCCACGGGCTGGTTTTTTGGGGGGGGGGGGGGTAGGGGTGGGGGGGGGGTCGGGCAGTGCCAGGTCCCCAATCAGAGGCTCTGTGTGATGCTGCGCTGCCACCACGCAATAAAGTCACCGCTGGGCAGAGCTGTGCCAGTGCAGGGAAAAAAAGGGGGTGCTCAGGGGGAAAGGGTGGGAAAAAGAGGGGTGCTGGGGGGAGGAGAAAGGGGGGGGGGAAAGAGGGGGATGCTGGGGGGGGAACAGGGGGTCCAGGCAGAAAGAGGGGGTGCGGAGGGGGAATAGGGGGTGCTCGGGGGGGAAAAAGGGGGTGCTGTGGGAAAAAAGGGGGTGCTGGGGGAGGAAAGGGCATGCTGTGGGGAAACGGGGGTGTGGGGGGGAGCTGGGGGAGGAAAAGGTGCTGGGGAAAAAGAGGGGTGCTGGGGGAGAAGAGTGGGTCTGGGGGGAGGAGAAGGGTGGGGGGAAGAGGGGGATGTGGGGGGGGGAACAGGGGGTCCAGGCAGAAAGAGGGGGTGCGGGGGGGGAACAGGGGGTGCTGGGGGGACAGGGGAGCTGGGGAAAGGGGGGTGCTGGGGGGGAAGGGGGGGGTTGGGGGGGGGGGGGCTGGGGGGGAATGGGGAGCTGGGGGAGGGGGGCTCAAAGGGGAACGGGGGGGGCAGGGGGGGAACCGGGGGTGCTGAGGGGAGAAGAGGGGCCGGTGGGGGAGAAGAGGGGGTGCTGGGGAGGAAGAGGGGGTGCAGGTGGAAAGGGGGGGGAGGGGGGCTGGGGGGAAGGGGCTGGGGAGGGGGGCTTAAAGGAGGAACGGGGGGTGCTGGGGGCCGAAGATGCCGGGGTGGGCCAGGGACCCGCCGAGTCCCGCCGGGGTTTTGGGGCGCCCCCTCCGACCCCCCCGGTACGCGGCGCTGCGCCGGCCCCGCCCTGCAGGGGGCGCCGTGAGGCGGGCGGAGTCAGCGGCGCCCTGCCCCCCTCCTCGGGCCGTACCACTCGGCTCCCCTGCGGGGGGGGGGGGGGGGAGGGGGTCCGCGGGGGGGTGGGGGCGTGACCAGATCGGGTCGGGCTCCCCCGCGTGGTGGGCGTGGCCGGTGGGCGTGGCTGGGGGCGTGGCCTGGCGGGCGGATGGCGGCGCCGCGCGCGGTGCTGCTGCTGAGCGGGAAGAGGAAATCGGGGAAGGACTTCGTGGCCGAGGAGCTCCGGAGCCGGTACCGGGCGGGGCCGGGCCGGGGGGCGGGGCCTGTTCCCGGGGCGGGGAGGCCGGGACCTGCGCGGGTGGAGCCGGCCGGGCCCGGTGCCGGTGCCGGCCCCCCCCCGGGGGCCCCCCCCTGCGCCTCTCCGGGCCCCTCCCCCCCTCCCGCGGGGCCGTGCCGGGTCCGCCGTGCCACGCCACATCACGCCGTGCCGTGCCACGCTGAGCTCCGTGCCGTGCCGTGCTAAGCCACGCCATGGGTGCGACACCGTGCCATGCTGTGCCATCCTGTGCCACACCATGCTGAGCTGTGCTGTGCCGTGCCAAGCCGTGCCATGTCATGCTGCACCACATCACGCCATGCTGTGCTGTGCTGAGCCGTGCCGCACCGCGCTGTGCCGTGCCATGCCATGCTGTGCCGCGCCGTGCCATGCTGCACCACATCACGCCATGCTGTGCTGAGCCGAGCCGTGCTGCACCACACTGTGCTGTGCCATGCCTCCATGCTGTGCCACCCATGCCCCCCGTGCCGTGCCCCTGGCACAGGCCATGCCGCTGACCCCCTCTCCTCGCAGGAGCACGGCCTGGACTTCCAGCGGCTCCTGGATGCCAGTGCCTACAAGGAGCTTTACCGGCAGGACATGATCCGCTGGGGCGAGGAGAAGCGCCACGCCGACCCCGGCTTCTTCTGCAGGACGGCGGTGGAGGGGGCGGCGCAGCCGGTGTGGGTGAGCGGCTGGGGAGGGCAGTGGGCATGGGGGGGGGGGCGCAGGGCAGGCGCTGACGGGGCCCCCGTGCAGGTGGTGAGCGACACGCGGCGCCTCTCGGATGTGGAGTGGTTCCGGGACGTCTACGGGGACGCGGTGCAGACCGTGCGGGTGGTGGCCAGCGAGGAGACGAGGAAGAGGAGGAACTGGGTCTTCATCGCCGGTGAGCGAGCAAGCAAGCGCTGCTTCCCCGAGCACGGCGCTGAACCCCGGGCTGCGCTGGCACCGCAGCCGCCCCACGGGCACGACCCCGGCCGCCTCTGCCACCATCCCCTGGCTGCAGGAGCCGGTGGTTTAAAATAAAGCCCCCCAGCTCCGGGAGGGGGGGGTGAGGCTGCGGTGTGACGGATGGACGGATGGATGGACAGATTCTGATCGGCCTCGGGGGCCCTATCCGGGCTCTGCTCCTCTCCAGGGGTGGACGACGCTGAGTCCGAGTGTGGCTTGGACCAGGGAGTGGCCTTCGACTGGGTGATCACCAACGACGGGGACGAGGTGTCCCTGGACGAGCAGCTGGAGACGCTGCTGTGCTCGCTCCGCAACCGGCTGTAGCTCAGGGACCCCCCCGCCAGGTTTTGGGGAGCGCGTCCCCCCATTTTCTGCCTCGTGCCGGCCATCCCTCCCCTACAAATAAATCTCTGTCATGGAGAATCGCTGCCACCCCTGGTCTGTGTCTCATTTCCCTGCCGGGGGGGGGAACCTTCCCACGGGGATGGGGGACATGGGCGATGCCCCCCTGGCTGCACCCCCATCCCCTGTGTGGGCTCCCCGGTTTTTTGGGGGGGTTGGGAGGGGGGTAGAGGTGCAATTTAATTCCCACTGCTCGGGTGGGGAGTCGCCAGCTGGGTGCTTGGCGCTGGATTTTAGTAGGCTTCCCAGCCAATTCCCTGCGGATTATCCGCTTCCCAAGCAGGCGGCTGGGCACAGCACGGAGGGGGGGGTTAAGGGGGGGGGGAAGATTTGGGGGGGGGCGGGGGGCTGCAGGCTTGCGGCTGGGAATTAGGATTTTATCCCCTGCACCCCCTCGCTGCGGCAGCGAGTCCAGCGTCACCCTCAGCAGCTTGGGGACATGGGGGGGGGTGGGGGTGGGGACACACATGGGGGTGACCCGTCCCCCCGCTCCAGCTGCTGCCTGTAATCCCCAGCTTCCGTAAGGGGATTATGGGGGTTTATATAAGGGGAGGTGGCGGGGGGGGCGATGCGCAGCCCCCTCCCCAGTGGAGGGTGCTGGGGGGGGGTCCCCAGTGGGAGGGACGAGTGGAACCAGTGCAGGGTCCTTCGGGATTTGTAGTCCGCTGGGGTGCACCGGCGCCGGTACCGGCGCCGGTGCACCCCGGCGGACTACAAATCCCGAAGGACCCCGCCGAGCTGTAAAAACCGGGGGCGCGGGGATGAGGAAGAGGAGGGAGGGGGGGACACGGACGGGGGATACGAAGCGGGGATGATGTCAGCCTGCGGGGAGCCCCGGCGTGGCCAATGGCGCGGCGGGGCCGGGCCAACGGCGGCGGCGGCGGGGGCGGCGGCGGCGGCGGCGGCGGTGGCGGTGGCGGCGAACGCACGGCGTCCATTCATGATCGAACGCGCGGGGCCGGTGCCCGGTAAAACGGTACCGGTAGCGCCGTTATGGAGACATCGGGGCATCTCCACGATTCGGGCGTGGGGGACTTGGAAGAAGACGGGCGATGTCCTTGCCCGTTACCGGGGGATGAACGGTCACCGCCGCCGCCACCGCCTCCCGCCGCGCTCCCGCCGCTCCAGCACAGCCTGTCCCCCCCCCGGCACCGCCAACCGGCGCCCCCGGCGGGCTCCGGGGCGGGAAGTGGCAAACACCGGCAACCCAGCCCCCTGGTTCACCGGCGGGACAGCAACCCCTTCCCGAAATCGCCATGAGCTCCTGCAAGTACAGCGGAGGGGTGATGAAACCCCTCAGCCGCCTCAGCGCATCCCGGCGGAACCTCATCGAGGCCGAACCGGAGGCGCAGCCTTTACAGCTTTTTGGGACCGGTGGACCCCCCGAAATCGTCGTCTCGCGGGAGGACAACCACGCGCCCGCTGCCCGCCGTCCCGACCGCCCGCCTGCCCGCCCGGCCCCTGCCGCCTTTGCCAAGGGGCCCAAACGCAAGGCGCAGAACATCGGCTACCGGCTGGGCCACCGCCGGGCGCTCTTCGAGAAGAGGAAGCGCCTCAGCGACTACGCGCTCATCTTCGGCATGTTCGGCATCGTCGTCATGGTCATCGAGACCGAGCTCTCCTGGGGGCTCTACTCCAAGGTACCGACGGGTCCGGGGGGGGTCGGCTCCGGATGGTGCCTGGCAGGGTGAGCAGGGAGCTGTGTGCTCCATAGGGTGTCCCATGGGATAAACACGGAGCCCTGTCCCCCATAGGGTGTCCCATGGGATAAACACGGAGCCGTGTGCCCCACGGGGTGTGGGACAGGGCCGTGCACGCTGGCTGGGGACCAACAGGGCGGCGCTGGCCCTTCCGGGGCCGCTGCGGCTGCAGGTGTCAGCCGGGGCGGGGGCCCCAGGGCTGCGTGCCAAGCGCCGGGTGCCGGGCGGTGCGCTCCTGGTTCTCCTGCTTTCTTTGTGGGGCGGAGCCCCCACTCCCTCCTCCTCCTCCTCCTCCTCCACACCCCTTTCTTCCATTTTTTTTCTTTTTTTTTTTTTTTTTTTTTGCAGGACGGTGCCTTTTATTTATAATTCTCCCCCCCCCACGCCCCTTCCAGCTCCTGCTCCCGGGCTGCGCTGGTTGGCAGCGATATGAATAACTCTTTGTATAGACATCTGTCATGTTATTTATACCTATCCAGCGCGGGGAAGGCAGCGGCACCCGCGCCGGCAGGGCGTGCGTGGCACCCATGGGCGTCAGCGGGACGGCGCTGCCGAGGGGGCTGGGGGGGGGCTGGCGGGGGTCCCCATGCCGCGCTGCTGCCGGCAGAGGGGAAGGAGCTGGGTGGGAAGGGGCTGCTCCCCGCTTCCTGCCATTTATCCGGCGCAGGCGGTGGGGAAGGCGGCGCGGGTGGAGGAGGCGACAGAGCTGGAGCTGGTGGAGGGAGGGACACAGCTGGGGGGGTCCCGTGGGCGTGGGGGACCCCGACGCCTCCCCAGGAGGTGCCTGGATGGCGGCGGGGGGCTCCCGAGCCCCGGCTGCCCACCGCTGCCGGCATTGGCAGCAGCGCGGGGGCCACCAGCAGCGGTTCCCTTTGCTCTGGCCGAGGTGGGGGGACACCTCGGTGCCGAGCCCCCATCCCCGGCTCCCCTGCCGAGGGGGGAGGATGCTTCGCTTCGCTGCCGGAGCCTCTTCCCTGGTGGTTCCTGCTCCCCTTCGGCCGGAGCAAGGCTGAGCCGCTGTCCTCCACCTCCTCCCTCTACCTGTTGAGCCACGGCCGCCCTCGCCGGGCTGCTGGGGCCCGCGTGCTGGGTGCCGGGGGGAACTGGGGGCCCTCGCCAGGCTGCTGGCAGCGCCGCTGCCATGCTTGCTGGCCCCGGCACGCCGAGCTGCTGCGTCAGCCCGGGGAGACCCCGTGAGTCAGCGCTGCTGCCGTGCAGCCGCCCGCAGCCCCGACCCCTGCCCCGGCGCCGGCCGCGATGCTCGTGCCTACAAGTGCGGGGTGAAGGGAGGTCCCCAGCTCCCAGCCGCCCCAGGGCCTCGGCCGGAGCTGTGGCAGCGGGCAACCGTCTATAAATCCCCCCCTGGCAGCCCCCAGTGGGAAACCGGAGCTCGCTGGCAGGGATGCAGCCATGACCGAAGTTGCGCCTGGGGCCGGCAGCTGTCGTGTGGATGGGGATGTCGGTGCCGCCGGCCCTGGCCCGGCTCCAACTCTGCCCCGTGGCTGGCAGCCGCGCCGCCCCGTGCTCCCCAGGCCGGAGGGCGCAGGGGCTGAGCCAGAAAGCGAAGACGCGTTGGCCGGGTTTCCCCTGCCCTCTGCTCATCCCTTGAGCAGGAGCAGGATGGGGCCCCTCCAGCCTCCGGGACAGCTCTGCCGCTTCCCAAAGCCACCAGCAGCCCACGCAGCACCGCCGGGGTGAAGCATCCTGTGCCACCTCCGGGGCACAGGGAGGATGCATGCTGGCGGTGCCGAGGCGTCGCCGCAATTCGGCCAAACCCCCCCCCCCCCTCTGTTGTTTGCCGTGAGCATGGGATCCAGCAGCAGCTCTTCCTGCCCGGTCCCTCCGGAGCCGGCGCTGGCAGGCGGCATCGGTAAACGTGGTGGCTGTGCAGCAGCCTTTGCCAATAACTCGTCCTGGGGAGCCGCCAGCCCCACGGGGTCCCGGTGCTTCGGCAAGGCAGGATTCGTGCCCCTGGGAAGGGTCTGGCCGGAGCAGCCTTGGCATCAGCACTGCCCCGGAGTTTGCCTATTTATAGCCGTTGTTTGGGCCCCAGCACTTCTCTCAGCACCAGCCATTATATCCACACAATTGCGTGGCCGGAGCCAAGTCGTTAACAATGCGCCACCGCTTCGGTGGCAAGGAGTCCCTTCTGCGCGTTTAAATACCCCGCGGGGATGGGGAACACCGGGGAGGGAGAGGAGCGAGGCTGAAGGCAGCCCGGTGCACCAGGGAATGAAGGATTGGTGCAGCGTGCCAGGAGTGTGCCGGGCCTCGGCATGCTGGGTCTCGGCGTGCCGGGAGCGTGCCGGGTCTCGGCACCCTGGGGATGGGGCAGAGGTGTGGGACGGGCAGGTTGGTTTGGAGATAACACCGTGGTGAGGGGCTGCCGGTGCTCGCTGGGTGCCCCTGCACCGGCGGGGCCGGATCGTGGCTGCCGGTGACCGAAATGGAGTCTGGAGGGAAGCTCTGTGAAAGGGGACGGTGAATCCTGCTCTTCCCAGTGGGATCCCGGGGAGCAGCCACTTCGGCCACCAGTGAATCAGGGCCTGGTTTAATTTACATAGAGCTAATTAGCAGGAGGATCTAATTAGACCATCCATTACCATTAGGGTGCCATAACATCGGGCTCACGGCTGTGCTGCTGGCGTCGTGCGTCCCGGCGAGGGGAGGCTGGGGATAACGCTTGGCAGAACTGCATTAAACCCCCCCATTTCGGGGAAAGGGCGGCTCGTGCCGGCGGTGCCCTCGCTACCATGCCGATCTGCTCAGGGTAGGAGCCAGGGCGGCCAAATTATGGGTGGGGGGAGACACGGGTGTTGGGGAGGGCAGCATCTCCCTAGGGGTGTGAGCTCGGCGTCGCGGCCAGCGCCGGCGTCGCCCCTAATGCCCGCCCCGCTCTCGCCTCGCAGGACTCCATGTTCTCCCTGGCCCTGAAATGCCTTATCAGCCTCTCCACCGTCATCCTGCTGGGCCTCATCATCGCCTACCACACACGGGAGGTGCAGGTAGGTCCCGGTGGCGCCGGCGGCAAGCGAGGGGCTGCCGGGGGTTGGGGGGGGGTGTGGATGGGCTGCGGGGTTTGCCAGCCCCCCTTGGGGGGGACACGGTACCCGAGCTCGCAGCCTGCGTGGAAGCCTCCTCCCTCCTTGCCGGGGTCTCAGCGGGGGTCAGCGAAGGGTTTTGGGGGGCAGCGGGGAGCAAGGGGTCTTGCCCGGGCGCTGGGTGCCAGAGTGGCCGATGGCTGGGGGAGGCTGCAGCCAGGAAGGGCTCGGAGCAGCCAAGGTGCCAAGGAAAGCTGTGAAACCCTTTCCTAATCAGCACTGCCCACTCTCTTCCTCCCTGCCTGCCCCGGCTGTGCTGGGAAATGAAAGGCCTCCCGGTTTGCTCCAGGAAGGCTGCGCTTCCCCGCGGGATCCGGCTTCGGCACGGAGCCGGCGTCTTTTGGCGATGGGAGGAGCGCATCGCCGGGGCGGGAGAAGCAGCATCCCAAGAGGGGACGCCGAAGCCCCCAGCCTGGTGTTTCAGTGCACCAGAGCTCCCACCGCATCCCGCTCAGGGCTGGGGGACAGGGTGGCGGGGGGGGCGGCTGGAGGCAGGTGCCCCCACTCCCTGCCTGCAAGGGACCTTCCCAGGAGCCACCCCTGCCTGCGCGGGGGCCAAGCACAGCGCTGGGTGGCTCAAAGCAAATATTCAAGACCTTTGCTTTTTGCTAGAATAATATTTACCCCGGGGTGGCGGCGGTTGGGGTCAGCCAGGGCGGCGGCGCTCACCGCCTTCCTCCCCTTGTTGTTTTTGGGAGCGGGTTGTGCAAACACGGCGTCCACCCCAGCGCTGCACGGGGCTCCCCACCTCTCCCCCCACCACTCCCCCCAGCCTGCGGCGCCGAAATCCCCGCTGCTGCCATCCCTCTGCAGGGTCGTGGACCCCAAGCCGTGCCGGGGCGGGTGCCGAACCTCGCCGTGGTCCAGCTCCGGCGGCTCCGGTGGCTCCGCTGGGCTGGTTGCACTGGCAGGGAAGGGAATGGGATCGGTTTGACTTGATTTGCTCCAGGCAAAGCCGTGCTGGCTGCCGATCGCCCTATTATCTCTTAGGTGCTTATAAAGGGATTGCCAATAATCCGGCCGGGGATGGAAGCGGGGCCGACGGAGCTGTAAATCCTCAGCTTCTCGGCCCGCTGGCCTAAAGGGGGGCTGCGCTCACCCTGCCGTGGCACTGCTGTACCTCTCTAGCCAAGACTCGGCAGCGGCTTCGGCCTCTTCCCTCAGCGTTAATTAATTCCCTCAGCGTTAATTGCCAAGTCCTTTGGGACGTTTGCAGCTCTCCCTGTGCCTTGGTTTCTCTCACGGGCATCGCCGTGCTTGGGGGTCCTCGCTCCTGCGGTGCTGCCTGTCCCCCCCCCGTACACCCGCTCGTACCCAATGGGCCGGGCTGGCGGTGGGTCCCTGGGATGTCCCTGCACCCACCCAGGGCTGCGGGTGACCAAGCTCCTGCTGCCCCCCCCGCTTTCTGCTGCAAGGCCATGACTGCTGCTAATTGCCGGTGCCGCTCGCTCTTCGTTAGGCTGGGTGCATGCTGGGAGCTGCCGGCACTGCCGCCGGGTCCTCGTCCTCCCTGCGCCCGTGGGCAAGGGCTGACCTGCTCCTGGTGGCACTGGGCTCAGCACCCTGGGGGTGGCTCTGGTCTGCACCCCGGGGCAGGGGTTGCCACCGCCGCGGTGCCCCGGGGTGCTGCGGTGCTGGCGAGGCTGCCAGCTCCAGCTGGGGGGGGCTTGGGGGCGCACAGCCCCCCTTGCCCCTGCCCTCGGAGTCTCCAGGGCTCTTTGTGCATTCAGTTTGAAGCTTTTCCCCCGAGCGGCTTCTCGGCTGCTTTCCCTTGGGCTTCGCTGGTCCTGAGCTGCAGTGGCCACGCGCTTGCTCCTTCCCCTGCTGGGCCGGGGTGCTGGGGAGCGGGGATGCTGGGATGCTGGGGGAGCTGGGGATGCTGGGGATGCGGATGCTGGGGGAGCTGGGGATGTTGGGGATGCTGGGGATGTTGGGGACACTGGGGATGCTGGGGAGCTGGGGATGCTGGGGAGCTGGGGATGCGGATGCTGGGGATGCTGGGGGAGCTGGGGATGCTGGGGATGCTGGGAGTGGGGATGCTGGGGATGCGGGGCTGGGGGAGTGGGGATGTGGGGATGCTGGGGATGCTGGGGATGCTGGGGATGCTGGGGATGCTGGGGATGCTGGGGATCTGGGGATGCTGGGGATGGAATGCTGGGGATGCTGGGGATGCTGGGGAGCTGGGAATGCTGGGGATGCTGGGGAGCTGGGGATGCTGGGGATGCCCCGTCAGGTACCACTGGACCGTTCCGGGGTTTCCATGGAAACCCGCAGCGATGTGCCGCAGGTGCAGGGCTGAGAGGGGCTGGCTCAGGGGGAACCTGCCCGAATCCCCCCCCCCCGCCTTTCTCCATCCCTTCCCTGCCCTGGCCGAGTGCAAACCCCCTCCCCACACAGTCAAAAGGCTCCCTGCCTTTTTCCTCTTGCTAATTTGTTTATTTTTAACACCCTTTTCCAGGAAGGAATGGGCTGTCAGCTCCCTGGCTGCCTGAGGATCTCCCTTGACAGCTCGGAGCGTTTTTATAAACAATTTCTCAAACAAAGCAGCTAAAAGGCGCGGAGCTTTCCAAACAGACAGGGAGGTGGCCGGGGACGGCCGGTCCGTGAGTCAGCCCCGGTGGCTCTTGCCGTCCTCAGGGAGAGCCCTTTGTTGCCATGCCGTGCCATGCCATGCCGTGCCGTGCTGTGCCATGCCATGCCGTGCCGTGCTGTGCCGTGCCATGCCGTGCCATGCTGTGCCATGCTGTGCCGTGCCGGTGCAGGTGCGCTGGGGCCTCTGGTGGGACACCGTGGTTGTTCCCGGGCGCAGAGCCAGCTGGAGCCGTGCTCCCACCCAGCGCCCAGGCTGGAGCGGCCGCAAGAGCTCCTGACTCCCCCCTCCCAGACGAGCCGGTGCCACGCCATGCTTTGCAGGGTCGAGGACACGCTGGTGACGGTGGTGCCGGCTGCCACGTCCCCCTTGGATCCTTGCCCAGTGGTGTCTTTGCCAAGCGCTGCGTGTGGAGAGGCCCTGAGTGCATCCCCGCTGCTGTGGGTGACACCGCGGTGTCCCCGTTGTGCTGGGGACAAGCTGATGGCAGCCTCGGGACAGAGCCACCAAGGCAGGACAGGGTGGGTGACCCCCAGGAGTCTGGCGGCGTCCCCGGAGGGGCCATACCGAGCTGCTGTCCCCCCCGCTCCCACAGAGACCCCAACTCCATCGCTGGTGGTGGGAGAGGAGCTGGTACCCAGGATGAACCGGCAGTTACTAGGACAACTGGATCCCATTGCTGCCAGCGGCTGGGTGCTCCGGCTGTGGCCTTTCCTCCCCAAAAAGTTGTCCTGGCACTCAGGGCGTGGTGGATGCTGGTGACGCTGGTGCAGCACTGGCGGGAGTGAAGGGGCTGGGGGGGCTCCTGCCGGTGCCCCGCGGCACCACAGCTCGCCCACCCGTGCCCTGGGCTGTGCCGGGAGCTGGGCTGCTGCCAGCCGGTGTGCCGGAGCGGGACAGAGCGGGCTGTCCCCATGCTGTGCCTCGAGGCCCGGCACCCTAAAGCTTTCTGGGGTGTCCCCACCGCTGTAACCATCCCCAGAACCCCCAGGCGGAACAGTGGTGGGGACAGCGAAGGCTCATTCCCATTTTTTCCTTCCCTGTCCATACCCAGCCCTCCTGGCCGAAGCCATCCCCGGCTCCGCGGGGCTCTGGTGTCCGTCCCCGCCGCTGCCCATGGCAGGACGCTGGGGGGGGGCAGGGTCACCCGGGGCTGCCGGTAACCGTGTGGCTTTACCTCCCGGCAGCTCTTTGTGATTGACAACGGCGCCGATGACTGGCGGATAGCGATGACGTACGAGCGCATCCTCTACATCAGCCTGGAGATGCTGGTTTGTGCCATACACCCCATCCCCGGGGAGTACAAATTTTTCTGGACAGCCCGCTTGGCTTTCTCCTACACGCCTTCCCGGGCGGAGGCGGACGTGGACATCATCCTGTCCATCCCCATGTTCCTGCGGCTCTACCTGATCGCGCGGGTGATGCTGCTGCACAGCAAGCTCTTCACCGACGCCTCATCGCGCAGCATCGGGGCGCTCAACAAGATCAACTTCAACACCCGCTTCGTCATGAAGACCCTCATGACGATCTGCCCTGGGACGGTGCTGCTGGTCTTCAGCATTTCCCTCTGGATCATCGCCGCGTGGACGGTCCGGGTGTGCGAGAGGTGAGGGGGGGGGGGGGGGGGTGGCGGGCTGCAGCCCGCCCCCGGGGGTGCGGAGGCGGGGGGCGGCAGCGGGGGGTTCCCACTGCTGAGCCCCCGTCGTGGGCAGGAGGGAGAGGCAGGGGCAGCCCTGTCCTCGCCGCGTGGTGCCGGGGGACAGGCAGGGTCCCCGTGCAAGGGGACGGGGTGCGGTGCCAGCCGGCGTGGGAGGGGCAGGAGCTTGGGGGGGGTGGGGGGGGCCGTGCACGGGGGGAGGCTGGAGGTGCCATGCGGCTGGCGAGTGGCAGCGCCCAGCTTGGGCTCTGGCGTCGCTTGCGAGCGACTGCCATGACAACACGGCGGTGACAAACCCGCTGCCGGATGGGATCACGCCGCCATCGGCGGGCTCGGCATGGGGGTTGCTGTGGCGACCGGCCCCGGGTGGGTACCACCATCGCTCAGGGATGCGCCGACACCCCGGGAGAACCGGGGTCGGGGGGGCTGTGCCGGAGCAGCCGCAGCCGCCCCAGCGCTGTGCTGGAGGGGTCTGTCCCCCACAGTGCAAGGTGCCGGCAGCACCCGTCCATCCCGGGGCCAGGAGGGCAGGGAGGGCTGGGTGTCCCAGCGTGGGGCCACCCCTGTCCCCAGGAAGCTGGGGGGATGCCATGATGCCACCAAAGCACGGCCAATTGCCCCGGCGGGCTCTCGGGGCTCGGGCTGGCCTGCAGGAAAGCGCCCGAGGCACCCGCACATGTTCCCACACTGCGTCCGTGCCTTTGCCGAATCGCGTGAAACCCCGGGAAATTGTCACGGCAGCTTCGTGCCGTCCTTGGAACCGAGGTGCGAGGGATTGCACCCACCGGCACCCTGGCATCCCCCAATTTGGGCAAGGTGGGAGGAAGGGCAAGGTGGGAGGAAGGCCCCCCCTCCTCTTCCCCAGGGTGGGGCCCATTGTGCTGGCCACCCCGGGCATTGGAGCAGCGTGAAGGATGGTGGCGGCGGCGGCATGCTGCGCTTTTGCGAGGGCTGCGTTTGATCCCCTGCCTTCCATACCGACACTCGGTCATGTGCCGGGGGGGGATTTTTATTTGTACGGCCTAAACGGGGAGCGGGCGGGCGGGCTCCCAGGGGACGCACGGGGCGGCTGCGGGGGGAGGTTGCTTCTGCACCTGGGGGGCTTCGGCTGTAAACCGCGATGTAAATAAAGAGCCATTAGTGACAAAAAGAAAAAAGAAATGACGCAGGCGCTGCAGATCACCGGCACCGCAGCGGCCGCCGCCTCCCTCTCTGGCTCTGGAGCGGCAGAGGCGAAGCTGGGCGGGTTGGGGATGCGCCGAGCCAGTGGGGGGGGGATGCAGCACCCCTGGGACCTGCTCCGTCCCCAAGGGATGTGCCACCCCCGGGGCATGCGCTGGCGCTGGGTGCCACACCGCTCCAGCAAGGGCCACCTGGGCCACGTCCCCACGTCCCCACCGATGGCAGGTTCCCGTGCCGGCACTGGAAACCAGTTTGCTGTGGCTGGCGGGGCCATCCCCAACCAGTGCTCACTGGGGACGGGTGGTTGGAAGCGGCTGTGCCTCTCCGAAACGCGGTCCCCGGGCTGTGGCGCAGGCCCCTCGGCGCCGTGGGCTGCTCCCATGCCGCGGGGTAGCACTGCGGGGGGTCTCCGAAGGCAGCAAGTCGCTTAGCAACCTCGCCCGCTCGCCCGGCCGCCGCGCCGAGCTGCTGGCGGTACTGGCGGTGCTGGTGGCCATGCCCGCCGATGGCACGCACGTGTGCCAGCACGTGCGGTGGGTCCCGGGTGAGGCTGCAGCCAGGCCGCAGCTCCCCGGCGGCGCTGCCCGAACCCACGGCGTCGGTGCAGCCAGGCCAGCCCGGGGGGCCGGCGGTGCCGTGGGACTGGGGTGGTGATGCCAGGGGCATCCCCACCAACCGGGGCGGCCATGCCCATGGTGGGGGTAAGGGGACCAGGGGACAATGGAACCAGTGCTGGGATCTACCCCGTTGTGTAGGCCCCCCCCGTGTTGATTTATCTCCTGCTCAGAGCACTGCTTGGAAGGGAAAACATCCGTCTGTCCGGCTGTGCCGTAACCCCTTTCCCCAGCACGCTGCTCCCCCGGGGTCGGGAGCTCCCACCCTGTGGGACGGGCTGGGCTCAGCCCTTCCCCAGGGAATGTGCTGGCCGGGCTGGGGGGTGCGTGCTCCTGCTGGCGCTGGGATTTTGGGGAGCCCCCAGCAATGGGTCCGGCTCCCCTGGCCAGCCCTGCCTGGAGCGCGGCAGCAGCTCTCACCGTGGCCGATTCCTCCTGCCAGGACCTTGTTTGAGTCTCTTGGAGGGGGGGGGTGGGAAACATTTCAGAAGAGGAGAAAACCCAACTGCTCCTGGAATGAGGAGCTGGGATGAACCAGGGGGGAGGGGGGGGGAATTGCCAAAAGCTCCATCTGGTTTCCCTCTAATGATTTGGGGGGGGGGCTGGGAGAAGCCTGCCAGGGAGAGGGATGCGGGCGGGCGGTGGGGTGCCCCTCCTGCCCGCAGTGGGGTGCTGGTGCTGCCTTCCCCTGCCCGTCCCGGGGCATGGGGGGGCTGAGTCCCGGGCCCCGGGGCCCACGCCGCACCCCGGGGAGCATCCCTGCGTGGCTCGGCCGGGCTGGTGCCAACCCCGGGGAGCCAGAGGCAGCCGGAGCCCCCGGTTGCGTGTTTGCCGGAAGAGCCGCAGCCGGCTGCCGGGCCGGCCAGGGTGGTCGTGACCTCGCAGCTCGGCAGGAACACGGCCATGGAAAAATTTGCAGCATCCTCGAAGCCACAGCCGCTCCACGTGTGCTTTGTCTTGAACGTATGAGCTGTTCCCCCGCTCCGGCCAAGAGCCCCATGTGTACCGGAGGCTCGGCAGGATCCGTCCCTGGCGGTTCTGCCGGGGCCGCTGACAGCACCGTCCCCCGGGGTGGTGCAGGGAGGAGTGCACCGCGGCGGCGGGGTGATGTGGAGGAGGACGCCGGCAGCGAGCTGGCGTGGCTGGGGGCTTTGCAGAGCCACAACTGTTTCTCCCAGCAGCCGGCTCTCGCTGCCGCACCACGTGGCACCGGGGCCGCAGCCGGCGAGACCGGGCTGTGGTGACAGGTCTGACCAAAAGCCCTTCCCGTTGAGTTTTCCTTCTGATTTTGTCCGCGTGGGTTTTCCTGCGCCAGAAATTGTGCAAATCCCCGCTGCTCTGAGGCATCCTGTCGCGTTCTTCATCCCTGCTCCCCCATGCACGGCGCAGCCTCATGCCAGAGCGGCCACCGCGCCCCCGGTGCCATCCCCATCCCCTGCCACGCCGCTGACGCCCGTGTCTCCTCGGCAGGTACCACGACCAGCAGGACGTAACCAGCAACTTCCTAGGTGCCATGTGGCTCATCTCCATCACCTTCCTCTCCATCGGCTATGGCGACATGGTCCCGCACACCTACTGCGGGAAGGGCGTCTGCCTGCTCACCGGCATCATGGTAAGGGCCGTGTCGAGCCGGTCGCTGGCCTGCGGGCTCTGCCTGTCCCCGCCGCAGTCACAGGGCCACCAGATTTTACAGGGGGCCGCTTCCCATCTGGCTTGTCCATGCACGAGGTGTAACGGCTTCGGCACCAAGCTCTCGCAGCCTGGAAGCTGATAGAGCTGTAATTGCAATTAGGGTGAGCCCAGTAACGAGCAGGACGTGGTGGGGAGGTGCCGCTGCCGGCTGGGTGCCTGCCGGGCGGGTGCTATGGTCCTACCAGCCCCTACCCCCGCCCTGCGGTCCCCTCTGGTGGATTTGGGGTGGATTTGGACCCATGTTTGGTGAGGGAGGGGGGAGCCAGACCGTGACAGGGTCAGGGATGTCCCCGGGGAGCAGAGGGGCCCCCAAGCATCCTCTGGCCGCCCCCGCTCGCACCGCCTGGCTTCCATCGCCTGGAGTGATCCCAAATGCTGCCGGCTCCCGCCGAGAGCCAGGACCAGCTGGGCCCCCCCCCCACCCGCCGCGCGCCTTCGCATCCTTGTGGCCAAAGGTCACTGTCCTCCGACGTACCTGCTCCAAGGCGCCCGGCCCGGTTGGGCTTTCCAGCCAAGGCGGCCGGGGATGGATCCACCCCAGCCCCCACCCCCCCAGATCTGCCCCCCACTGCCCCAGGCCCTGGGGACAGAGCCGTCCCTGTCCCCCGTCCCCAGCTGGAGCCACCCGAGCTGGCACCCGTCACCGGCCGGGCTCACCCCTGTCGCCCCGCCGGCGGGTATTAATTTGATATTCTCGGCAGGTCTCTGATCTGCCTCGTAGGGCTGTTGGTAGGAGTCATGAGAGGGAGAAAATCCCTATTTGGGGGGGGACATGGTGTTCCCCGGCAGCGCAGCGCAGGGGAGCAGCCACTGGCTCAGCCGAGGGGGTCCCGGCACTGGGGGCTCCTGGGGTTCCCCCTGCAGCCAGCGGTGGCTTTGAACCCAGGCACCACCTGGCAAAGCAGCAGCACAGGCCCTGCCTTGGTGGGGAGGGGGACCCCCGTGACCGATGGGGACCCCTGTGACCGATGGGGACCCCTGTGACTGATGGGGATGCTCATGAATGATGGGGACCCTCATGAGCGATGGGGACCCCTGTGACTGATGGGGACCCTCATGAACGATGGGGACCCTCATGAGCGATGGGGACTCCCATAACTGATGGGAACCCCTGTGACCGATGGGGACCCCCGTGACCGATGGGGACCCCCATGACCGATGGGGACCCTCATGACTGATGGGGACCCCTGTGACTGATAGGGACCCCCGTGACCGATGGGGACCCTCATGAAGATGGGGACCCCCATGACCGATGGGGACCCCTTGACGTGGGGACCCCTGTGACGATGGGACCCCTGACCGATGGGGACCCCTGACCGATGGGGACCCCTGTGACCATGGGCCCCCCGGGGGGGGGCGCGGCGCGCAGCAGTGGGAGCTGGGAGCACGCAGCGGGAAACTTCGGGGATGCTGAAGGGTTCAAGCTCAGAACGCCACATTAATTAATGACTTTAATAAATTAAGGAGCGTTTGCCAGGATCGTGGGCCTCTGCCAGGGCGCCGGGGGGGGTGGGGGGGGGTACAGGCAGTGGCAGGCCATGCACAGGAGCACTGCGGGGAGCGGAGGCTTGGCACCTTTGCTTTCCAAAGACAAACACCGGAGATGACGGCTGCTGCGCGGTTCCAGCCCTAATCGCTGGGATAAGCCAGCTCCCAGCTGTCGCCGTTGGGAGCCATGGTCCCAATTCAAGGGGTCCCCATCCCCGCTTTCCATAAGGTGCCTCCCCACCGCTCTCCCATCCCGCACCTCTTTCAGGAGCTGGGGGGGTCTCCGTCCCACCAGGTGCCGGGTCCCCAGCCCACGGTGGCACCGGTGGGCAGGCTGAGCTCGGCCATTTCTAACGGGCACTGCGGAGACGCGGGCTCATCACCACCCTCATAAATCAGCCCCAGCCTCTCCCCTTAATTACCCGGCGCCTCGTCAGCGCTCAAGGACACCCAGCTCTGTGCTGTCTCCTTGTTAGGATGATGCGGGACAGTGGCCATGGAGCTTTGGTTAATTAGGGGGATGCTGTGGTGGGAGGGTGACAAAGCATCTCCCGGCCTGATGTCCCCGTGCAGGGCGCTGGCTGCACGGCGCTGGTGGTGGCGGTGGTGGCCAGGAAGCTGGAGCTCACCAAAGCGGAGAAGCACGTCCACAACTTCATGATGGACACGCAGCTGACCAAGAGGGTAAGGGGCAGGATGCCGGGGATGCCGGGTGCTGCGGCGGGAGGAAGGGGTCGGCAGCCCTGGGTGTGGGTCCTGTGGGTGCCGCGGCGGGAGGAAGGGCTCTGGGTGCCTCTGATGCAGCGCAGGCGCAGGCGTTATGACAAAACAACCACCACCGGCTCCGTACTGGGGATTTGGGTGATGCAGGATGCTCGGCTGCACACCCGAGTGGAAAAGCCTGGGAGGATTCAGACCCCTCTTGCGGAGCGTGATCTCATGTAGCTTGGCATCAGGAAGACACCGAGATTTCGGTGATTCAGCACCTCACCTGCCGCAGACGAGAGCCGCGCCATGAGGCTCCTGTGGCTCCCGTACACGGGGAGGGAGGTCTGCAGGGTCTCCGGTCGCCTCGGGGTCTGGCGTCTCATCCGGGGTCTGCGGAGTCTCTGGTTGCCCCGGGGTCCGGCATCTGATCCGGGGTCTGCGGGGTCTCCAGTCACCCCGGGGTCTGGCGTCTCATCCGGGGGCTGCCGGGTCTCTGGTCGCCCCAGGGTCTGGCGTCTCATCCGGGGGCTGCAGGGTCTCCGAGCTCAAGGAGCGAAAGCACCAGCATCATGCCGGCGCCACGTGCTGCCATGGGCTCGGCACGCCAGCGGCGGGAGCAGCGCTTTATTTAGGGGATGGTGGCAAAGCGAGCACGGGCACGGCCGTCGGAAGGGCGAGCTCCCAGCGCCAGGTGCAGCCGGGGAACCCCGCTTCGCCCCGCAGAGCAGAGCCACGTGCCGGCAGGAGCCCTGACGCCCCGGGGATGGTTGGGGGGGGCCTCGGCGTGGCCGGGCAAGCAAACAAACAGCTGGATGGCCCCGCTCCCCCAGCCGTGGGGATGGATCTGCAGGCTCCGCGCCAGGCAGGCGGCAGCCAACTCATCTTGGAGTGAGCAGCAGCACCGCGGGTTCGCCGGGAGCCAGCGGAAGCTGTGTCCTCGCGCTGGCAGCCCAGCCAGGACCTGCCAAGAGTGGCAGATGGATGTGGGAATGGAGAAAAAACTTTGAGATTTGGGGGTTTTTTTCTTTTTTTTTCTTTTTCTCGAGGCGCCTGGTGGCGGAGCATCGGTGCAGGGTGGGATGGGGATGCGGGCGCACCGGGGGCCAAGACATAGCTCTGCCTGCCCCCGTTCCCAGCTGCGCCGCCCGTGATCCCTGGCGAAGGCGCAGGATTCCGTGCGGGAGCGGAGCCGAATGCCTGGCTCCAGCTGGGGCGAGTCAACGCTCATGGCAGAGCCAGAGCCGTGTCTCCGTGAAATCCTCCATCGCCGTGCGCTGGCCCAGCCGGGGCCGGTGACCTGCAGCCAACTCTCCTCTCGCAGATCAAGAACGCGGCGGCCAACGTCCTGCGGGAAACGTGGCTCATCTATAAGCACACCAAGCTGCTGAAGAAGATCGACCACGCCAAAGTCAGGAAGCATCAGAGGAAATTCCTACAAGCCATTCACCAGTAAGGGCTGCGCACTGGGAGGGACGCTGAGCCCCGGCCCCAGTGAGGGAAGGATTGCGGTCCGGGGGTATGGGGATGATTCTCCATTGCCCTGCGGGCTGGTCCCCAATTCCCCATTGCCCTGGGCATGGGCAGGTCCCCAATTCCCCATTCCCCGGGACATGGGCAGGTCCCCAATTCCCCATTCCCCTGGACACGGGCAGGTCCCCAATTCCCCATTGCCCGGGACACAGGCAGGTCCCCAATTCCCCATTGCCCTGGACGTGGGCAGGTCCCTAATTCCCCATTGCCCGGGACATGGGCAGGTCCCCAGTTCCCCATTCCCCTGGACACGGGCGGGTCCCCAATTCCCCATTCCCCTGGATGCAGGCAGGTACCCGGCCACTGTTTGCAATTGGGGAGGGGGTGCAGCCGTGTCGCTTTTCCCTTCTCCCCAGGTTGCGGAGCGTGAAGATGGAGCAGAGGAAGCTGAGCGACCAAGCCAACACCCTGGTCGACCTCTCCAAGGCAAGTCCCGGGAGCGGGCCCTCGGCTTGGCCCGGCTACCCACGGGTTTCTCTTCCCTTTGCAAAAAAATAAAGCGGACCCGGCTGACCGCGAAACGCTCCGACTCAGTAGATGGCAGCCGGGAATGGCTGCCGTGGGACGCTGTGCTTGCAAGGCAGGAGGAGAAAGCCAGGGACTGGTTGGGGGGGGGGGTCACCCTGCTTCCAGGAAAGGGCTTTGCCCCCTGCACCCCCTCTGCAGCCCCGGCTGGGGGTACCAGCACGGGGCTGGCCGCCCCTTTCCCCTCTGCCTGCGGGGAGACAGGGATTTCTGGGTTTAACGTCGCAGGGCGAACCAAGCCATGGCCATGGTGCCTTGCGAGCTGCCGGGGTGAGCTGAGACGGGACGGCTGCGGGGGCTTTGCTCACCAGCCGGTGGCACCAGCAGCCGCTAACCCCTCCGCTGTCCCCTCCGTCGCCTCCCCGTAGATGCAGAACGTGATGTACGACCTCATCACCGAGCTGAACGACCGCAGCGAGGACCTGGAGAAGCAGATCGGCAGCCTGGAATCCAAGCTGGAGCAGCTCAGTGCCAGCTTCAACTCCCTGCCCCTGCTGATGGCCGACATGCTCCGCCAGCAGCAGCAGCGCCTGCTCGCCGCCGTCCTGGAGGCTCGGGGGGTCGGCGTGCCGGTGGGCACCCCCCAAACTCCTCTCTCCGAGAGCCCCATCGGCGTCAGCTCCACCTCCTTCCCCACCCCTTACACGAGCTCAAGCAGCTGCTAAAACGCAGCCCCTCAGCCCCCCCCCGTGTCCCGTCCCCCCCACTCCACGGACAGGGGACGCGTTTCCGCGCGGGGTCCCGAGGTCGCCATGGACTTCCTTCTGGTCCTCGAAGCGCCGCAGGACCCTTCGGCCGGAGCTGGTAGGACCAGCAGTGCCGAGCGATGCTCGGAGCTTTGCCAACGCCTTGGGATCGGGAACCGCATCCCCGTTCAGGTGCCTCTACACGTGGTGAAGGAAGGGGCCGGGAGGCGACGCCTCGGGTGAGCCCGCGCCGCGGCGGCCGCTGGCAGAGGGAAAACCCACGCTCAATCTCAGGTCTTCACATTTGAAAACAAAACAAAACAAAACAAACCACCGACAACAACAACAAAGTCAGAAGCACTGAAGCAACGGAGACACCGGAGGGAGAATTTTCCTCCCCGGCGTCGACCCCGCCGGGGGCTGGGGCGCTCCCCGCTCCCCCTGCCCCTCTCAGCACCGCCAAGCCCCACTGGGCAGACGCTGACGTGGTGGTTTCTTGCACAGGCTCTGACCTCTGCTGCCCATGCTCCGTTCTGTCTCCTTACTGGGACCCACGCGAACCCCCCCCCACCTCGCAGTGGGGGTGCCTGGCCCGTAACCTGCCCCGGGGGGGCGTTCTCCGAAGGCGGGAGAACAAGGGACGCTTTTTCTTTTTGGTCCTTGGTGTCATATCCTGCCTGGAGACCCACGCCGGAGCTGGGAAAGCAGTGCCTAAAGCATGCGGGGATGTGGGGCCGGGCAGGGCTGCCCCCGTTCTGACGCGGCGATGGCCGATGACGGGGCTGGCAGGCCAGCCCAGGCGCCAAGGAGGTCTCCAGGTGCTCACATCGCCCCCCCCCCCAACCCCGTCCCAGCATTTTGGGAAGCCAGTGGGGCTCAGAACTGCCGGATGAAAAACCCCAGCAGCTGCGGCCACGCTAGGAACGTCCACGCTCGAGCCCAGCCGGCAGCGCCAAATCCGCCGGGGTCGAGCAGGGCCGTGCCAGCAAGTGCTGTAGTAGCTGGGGCGAGGGGGGTGAAGGGGGGGGGGCAGGCGCTTCATCTGTTTAAAAGCAAACCCATCGCCGTCGCACCGCTTCTGCCGGGTTTGGTGGGGACCATCGGGCGCCGTCTGGGCAATGGCGCGGCGCTCGGCATTAGCTGCTGCCCGCGCCGGCTGACGCACAGCCCCCTCGGGATTTATTTTTATTTTTATTTTTCATTTTTGCCGGCGTTCAGCTTCCTGAGGTATCCTTGGGCATCACCTGGCTACTTCGGGAAACAGCCATCTTCCGTTCTGCTCTCACCTATTCCCCCCCCAACTTTTTTCCTCCCCGGTTCTGCCCCCAGGTCCTGCATGGGCTCCGCCGGGTCCGTGCCCTGCCCGCTGCTTTGGGGCCGGCATTTGCCGCTTTCCACCGCAAACGCCGCCGAGGCGATTTATATCTTTTTAAACAGACGAAGTCACCGTGTAATTACGCTGCGATATTAATTAATTACACCTCACCCAGTGGTGTCGGTAATTGTAATCAAAGTCACTGTGTCACCCCAGGTACGCTCAGCCCGTGATCTCCTCCTCCAGAGCCCCTTCCTTTCCGTAACGTCGGATCTCCTGCGCGCGTCGGTAGGGCCGCAGCAGCCTCGGCGCCGAGGGATCGCTGGGCAAAACCCCCATGCGCTGCTGGGGGGCAGGTGGTTTGCACCCCGCAATCAAAGTTAGATGGAAACCGAGCGCTCATTAGCGAGGAGTGCTCCCCCCCGCCACCCCCCGCCACCGCCGGCCCCAGCCAGCGGCAGGAGGAGGAGGAGGAGGAGGAGGAGGAGGAAGGCTGCAAGATGCTGCGGAATGAGCTCCTGGTGCTGTGGAGGGGGTTGCGTCGAGCCCGTAGGGAGCTGCGGTCGTTCCCAGTGCGTTCGGGGAGGAGAGGAGGCGCGTGGCCAGCACCGCTGGCCTTTTCTGGTCCGAGGCCGGTGGGAGATGCTCGGCTTTTGGGAACGAGCCGCCCTTCCCTTCTGCCAAGCTCTTGCCGTGAGTGTGATCCTAGGGTGGGCAGGATGGCTGGGAGAGTGTCGCAGCCCCGGCAGCCCCCCAGGGGCCATTCCCAGCCCCGCTGCTGCCCCCCCGGGTGCCTACCGGTCACCCTCAGCCCTCCCTACCCAGCAGGAGAAGCCCCTGCCCAGCTCTGTAAGGAGGATTTCCAGCCTGGCGATGGAGAAAACCTTGCAAATTGTGGGAAGTGCAGCATCGCCACCGGCCAGCAGAGAAAAAAACGTTTCTGCACCGCTCCCGGGGTCCAGGCAGGAGCAAACCGCTGTGTGGAATGGGTCCGTGTGTGGGCAAGGTGCAGAGATGCGTCCTGGGGCAGCGAGAGTTGGAGGAAATATCAGCGCTCGAGAATCGGTGTGGCCAGTGGGAGCCTCCTTACAGGCTGCTGATCGGATCTGGGACACTGAACGGAGCAAGACAAGACCAGGTGCCGTCGCCTTGCCAGGACCCGAAGGGGAGCGAAGCCTCGGGATCGCATCCGGTGCAAGAGATCCTCGCCTCGGGGCAGAGCCGCTGCTCCGGCTGGATTCCCCCCGGGCTGGCAGGAGCTGGGCTGGAGGGGGTGGCCGCCGCACCCCACACCCCGCCATCCCCCAGCCTCACCCCTGCGCAACCTGCACCCCAAAAACCCCCTCTGCCTGGGGCCTGGCAGCCCTGGGGCTGCACCCTACGCTCTGCACCTTGCACCCTGCATCCTGAGCACCCCCCATCCTCCATCCCACACCCCACATCCTCCATCCCACACCCTCCATCCCATGCACCCCACATCCTCCATCCACACCCTGCCTCCCCACCCCTGCACCCCCATCCCACACTCTGCACCCCACCCACACCCTCATCCCCCCCCCCCTTACCCCTGCCAGTGCTTCGACACCGGTGCCAGTAGCCCTGACCCATTGCCCCAAGCACCGGGCTCACCGGACACCCCAAGGCCAGCACCGGGACCAACCCCCCCCCCCCCCCCCCCAGCCCCACTGCCAGGACTGGGGACCGCCCTGAGGCCACGGTGAGGGCAGGCACAGTGGGGGGGAGCCCCCAGCACCCCAGGACGGTCCAGCCCGCGGCGTCCCTGTGAGCGGCTCTCGGTCACCAGCAGCTGAGCCGCCCCGGTGCAGGCAGCAGCCCCGGCTCATGCCCAGAGCAGCACGGTAGCTCGAGCCAGAGCTTCCCTTCCCGGCAGCGGCGGGCAGGTCTCTGGTAAACGGCTCCCTCTCCCCATGGTGGGATGCTCCCTACACACCCAAGAACATCATTTTGGAGCCTGTGGCCCCCAAAGGGCACAGGGACAAGCAGAGAGAAGAGCTGGGACCAGCGACTGAGGTGGAGGAAAAGCACAAGAACAAAACCGCGACGCAGAGTTACAATCCCAAAGAGATGCCAACCTCCCGCAGCCGGGAAGCATCCGACCCCACGCGCCATCGGGGCTGAACCCCGAAGCCCCTCCAGGACCCACCCAGCCACAGCCAGTCTCATTTTTCGGCACAGCCTCGGGTTTTTTGGGGTTTTTTTTTCTCCATGAACCCCCCTCCCCCCGCTGCCTGCGAGGAAATGTCCTGGAAACGCCAGGCGAAGACCCCGTTCTCTCCGCAAACTCACAGACGTTTCCGTCCAGACTTGAGGAGCTTCGCCCTGGGTTTGCATCTCGCCTCTGTCCCGCTCGCTTCTTTTTTAACACTAGGGGAAAGCATAATAGTTTATTTTAACTATGAAATATATTGCTATATTAGAAAGGTTATTGTAAACTTTCAATTATGGTTTTGTACCCAACCCGGTCGGCAGCAGGCAGCGCCGCCGGCCTGCTGCCGAAAAAATGTCTGTTTCTGAGTACAGCCACTGCTCCCGGGGAGGATGGAGGGCAGGGGTGGCCGAGCAAGGGGTTCAGGACCCCCAGCCAGAAAGGCTCCCCACACTCCTTCTCCTTTCCCCCCCCCAGGTATTTATTCCCATTACCTGGAAGCTGGCGTTTAGCAGGTCCACGATGCACCAGAGCTTCGCTTCTCCCTAGGGAAAGGTTTCCCCCCCTCTTTTCTCCTGAGGTCTCAGCAGTTTTTGGAAAGCCATTCCCCGCCCTGGTTGTCGCCTCCCTGGGGCACAAGCTGTGCAAGAGCCAAAATCCCCCCTTTTTCCCCCAGGATGGAGGCTTTGGTGGAAGAGGTGGTGCGGGGCGCGCTGCTTCCCTCCTCCGGCTGGGCTTTTGGCACGTTTTGGCTCCGCATAGGAAGGATCCAGGCAGGTTTTGAACCAGGGAATCACTTGTGCCTAGGAAAGAGTGAGGGTGCAAACATCCCCCTCCCCGGCAAAGCCGCACTGGCCACCAAAATTTGGGCCGGGGACCTGCCGGCGGGCAGGATTGTTCCTGCCTGCTTTGGCTCCCTGGACATGGAGCCAGGCGGCGCAGGGTTTGCTTGGAAGGAGACAGGCAGAAATAGCGTGCTCGCTTTTTCTTCTCAGGTCAACACCTAATTTCGGGGATGGGGGTAAAGGACGGCCCTGCCCCGGTGACCTGCACTGCCACAGGTGAAGGCTGCGCTCCCGGGCGCGATCCGGCTCTCCCAGGTGAATCGCCACGAGGGAATGCAGCCGCCGTGCCCGGGAGGTGCCTGCTTCGGGCTTCGCACCCTGCCCTGGGGAGCCACCGCTTTTGCTACCTTCAACCTCGGGTTGCGACGGTGTTGGGAGGACAAAGCCTCGAGCGTGGAAAACAAACGGGGCGAGGCCACAGGGACTGCTCCGCCGCAGCCTTCCGGCTGACGTACGCCTTCAGCCCCCGGGAGCATCTCCTCCTTACCTCCAGCCCCTGAGCTGCTGGACCTGATCCCCGTTGGATCAAGATCTGTGGGCAAATAAGTCTTAAAATGTTCTTGCGCAACCCCAATGTTCCTTCCCGGCCAGTCTTCCCGCGCGGAGCACGACCACGGCTGGGAACGAGCAGCACCTACGGGACCCATTCCTGCTGCTTTAGTCCAGAGAAACCCTAAAAGCCCCCCCACCTTCCCCATCTGCCACACCGGCGTCGTTATCACCGTTATTCCTGTCCCAGCTGTGCTGGCCTGACCCTCCTAGTTAAACCCAGTAGGGTCAGGTCCCAGCAGCAGTGAGCTCTGGTGGCTCCTTGCTGGCCCCCAGCCCTGAAATCCCCCCCGCAGAAGCTGCCTGGCGTTGTCCGGAGGGGGCTGTTCCTGTCCCCTGTCTTTGCCCCCGCTTGTGGGGTGGTTTTTGGAGGCGGCCGGGATCAGCTCTGGGGATTTATAGCTCTGCCAGAGGAGAGGGGCTGGTTCCCCCAGCAGGGCAGGGCTGAGCCTCCCCTGCTGCCAGCAGGGTCTGGGGGTGCCTGGGGATTTCTAGGGTGCTTGGCCCTTTGCACCGCTCACCCTTGGGCTTCTCCTGCCGGCTTGGAGCCCCATGTGATGCCCACCGGGTAGGTTTGCTGGGGGGGAAGGTGATTCCTCCAGTAGAGAAGGGAAAGATGCTGCTGCAAGACTCTGCGCTGGTCCCAGCTTCTCCTCCCCGAAGGCACCCGGAGGGCTCAGGGCGGTAGAGAGGGGCTTTTGCTGGGGAGAGGAAAAGCTGCTCTGTGGGATGAGTTATTTCCCTGGGGGATGAGCCACCTCGGAGCCCTGCAGGGCACCGGGAAGGTGCTCTCGGCCAGGGGCTCCGGTGCTCCGGGTGCTGCGAGACGTGCGCCCAGCTCTGCTCCTTCTTCTGCCCAAAGTGTTCTTCCCCCCCCGCTGAGGTCTCAGCATGCCCCGACCTGCTGCCGAACCTCCCCGCGGGAGCCGCTTGCGTGTCTCTGTGGTCAGGATCCGGCCCCGGGCTTACATCCCTCCCTCTGGTCCCAATCTCTCGGCCGGGAGGAGGGGAGCGGGGACTGGCCCGTCCCCACAGCATTGCCATAAACCTGAGCTGTACCCAGAAACAGGCATGTTTTAAACTATGGCTTTAACCTGTTCACTGTAAAAAGTGCCTTGGACTTTAATCTGAAGAGGTCAGTATCTATAAATATTTACCTGTGCAGGTGTGTAAGTATGCAGCTATCTATGTATAGTTACACACACAAATATATGATATATACGTATATCTATAAATGCTTCAGACCCCTCTGTTCTGCTGGTCTTGGGAGCTCTCTTCTTCCCCCCCCCACCCCCCACTGGGGTCGGGATCCAGCTGCAGAGTGATGCTGGAGGTAAACCTACACCTCGCCGTGGGAAAACCCGGTGCTGCGAGGGTCGTGGTGGTTCCCCCAACGGCGCTGAGTGTTCCCGTGCACCCCCCAGGGAGCGGTTTTGTGCCTCTCGAGGTCCGTCGGGGTGCTTTGGGGAGACCCTGGCAAGGGGGGAGCGTCCCCGCTGCCCTGTGCAGGGGGGGAGGGGGGGGATGCTGGGGCTGGGGGAGCGTCTGCGGAGCCTCCATGCTCAGGAGCTGCCAGGCACTTTGGAGAAGCACGGGCGGTAATCGCTGCCTCTCCGGAGTCCCTGGCTCCCGGGCAGCCGCCTCGCTTTCCGTGAGTGGTGAGGTGATTTCCAGCCACGTGCTCCCAAAAGGGCTTTTTTGGAAGGGGTTGGAGTTCCTGTCAGCTCGGGCTGAGGCTGAAGGAGAGAAGCGGCAGAGCTTGGCACACCGTGGCGGATGCGCTTTCCTCCGGCTCTGCCCCGGGGCTCCCAGAGGATTTCCCTCCTGCTCGCCCTGGCTCTGCCCGGGCATCAGAGCTGGGCTGCTCCCTCCAACTCCACTAAGGGCTCGGTTCATGGAATCACAGAATCGTTTGGGTTGGCAAAGCCCTTTAAGCTCCCCCAGCCCAACCGTTCCCCTACCCCTGCCATCCCACCCCCAAACCCTGGCCCTCAGCACCGCCTCTGTTAAATCCCCCCAGGGCTGGGGACTCGACCCCTTCCCTGGGCAGGGTTCATCCCTCACCCCTAAAGAAACGAGGATAAAAGCTGGCTGGGGTGCAAAGGGCACAAAAACAACTTTCACCGAGGGAACGCATTGGTAGGGGGGGAGCTGGATTCTTTCCCACCAAGCGCCACTAAATCCAGGCCATGAGTCAAAAGCCTTTGCTCAGAGCCTGGCACTATTGCGCCGCCAGCCTTGGCTCACTCTGGGTGCTAAGGCAGCAGCGACCGGCTGCCCCGAAATGCATCCCCACGCCAGGGCAGGAGGGTGCCAACAGGCACGACCCCCCCCCCCCCACCCTGCGTAACCCGGCTCCGGGTGCTGCCGGGCCAGGAGAGGAGGAGGAGGGTGATGTGCAGGAGCTGAATCGTGATGAATCAATGAATTGGACGCTTTTTTTTTTTTCTGTTTTGAGCTAATACCTATAAATCCTAAAAATGCCTCCAGCAGCCTGGGGGAACTCTCTGATAGGTGATTAAAACCCTCGAGCTTCGTTTCCAGTGTTAGTGGCTTAGCGCAGCAGAGCCCCGGCGTACGAAGGCAGCTGTGTTTCTGATACTGCCCACGGAGAGAAGGCAAAATGCGGTTTAATCTTTGCACGCGGCATGAAATCTGTTTTTATTAATGGCTCCGGATTAAGGCTTCTCAAAGGAGAAAGAGAATCCTGTCCACCACGCAGATCTTTGCCTCCCTACGGCCCGGTTGCCCTTCGCTTTCCCAGCCCGAGGAGGGAGGGAGGATGCCGGATGATTTTCACCCATCCCAGTGCGTCGTGGCCACGGGAGCAGTGACGGGAGGGGACGTGCACTTTGGAGGAAACAGTTCTTTGCCGACAGAGCTTTTTATAAACAGCGGGGAACCGCCGGCCTTCCGCAAGGGAGGAGAAACCCACAGGCAAATGGCTCGGGTTTGAATTGGCACCTGCGAGCGGGACGTAGGAGGCAGCTCCTGGGGACGAGGGAGGGCAGGCGGGGACCGGGGGCTTTGGATCGGGCTCTGCCTTTGCACGCAAGCAGGAAAACGGTTCCAGCGCTGAGCTCCGGCTTCTGCACCCCGGCGTTTCCCCAGCCATCAGCCTCGCTCCCTGCGGAGCAGCTTTTGCTCCCGAGGGGATGGGGCGGGAGCTGAGGGAGGGGGAACCGCGGCTTCCAGCCGGGCAATCCAGATCTGGTCCACAGCCCCCAAGCCCAGGCACAAAATCCTCCTGTAAACACCCTCCTGCGCTCACTGCAGAACTACAACGAGCTGGGGGCCTGCCCTGCAGTTATTTCCATCTCGGATGGGTTCTTTTTCCAAGGTAAAATTGAGGCAGCTCAGCTGCTAATTCATCACCCCAGCCTTGGGATTCCAGGCACCGACGGGGTCATTTGTTACTGTTAATTATCCGCCCGGCGGTGTGAGGTCTGCAGGGCCAGATCGCGCCTTCAGAGGGGTCTGTGCAACATCACCCGCACGGCTCGGCACCGCAAAAAAATGCTCCTGACCCCTCAAGAGCCCGGAGGGGGATGCTCCGGCTCCTGCTCCAGAGCCGTACCGCTGGGATTCATGAGCCACCGGAGCCACTTCGGCACGGTCCCCCCTGCCCAGCGGTGACGTGCGGGGCTGGGGCTGCATCCGAGGGCTCGGCAGGGCGTATTTTTCACTCCTGAATTTCCTTCCCAGGCCACAGCATTTGCACATCAGCTTCCCCTTCTCTCCCAGACGAGCCTGCAATTCCCACGGGCAGCCACGGAGGATGCATCTGCATGAAAAAAAAACCAAACCCATAAATGCCAGGCTCGTGTTAATGGCTTTTGTGTCCCTTTGCGTGGTTACCAGGCTGGAAGAAGCCATCTCCATTTCTCAGAGCCTGCTGGCCTGGCGCTCGCACAGCAAGAAGGGTTTCTCAGCAGGGATCGGCTGTAAAACGCGATGGTAAATGACACTTTTCTACCTAAATGGGTATTTCTGGGTTTCCTGCTGGGGAGCAGCTGCTGTGCTGGAGCAACAGCGAGCCTTGGGAGCCGGCCGGTGGCGGGGGCTTTGCTGCAAAAGCTGCAGACAAGTTATCACCTTGTCTACGATGATATTTCGATAGAACCCAGCGATCCAGGGCCAGGAGTGGGGTCTGAATCCCGGGTTTGCTGGGGAGAAGCTGCTAGGTGACAGGAGCCCCCTGCCCCAGCCACCCTGTGCCAGGGGAAACCCTTGCAGGGGTCAGAAGGACCAAGGAATTAAACTCATAAGGTGGCATTTCCAGAAGAAATAGAGCTGTGGCCGGGTGCCGCAGGGGGTGAGTTGTGTTTGGCAGAGCCACCACCTGACCCAGAGCTGCCCTTGCCGATGCAGAGCCCGGTTTCAAAGCCGTGCAAGGGCTTGGACATCCTTTTGAACATCAGCAGGCAAAAAGCAGAGAAGTAACTTCACTCCCGTTTGAAAAAATAACTCGATTTGGGTGAGAACCAGCAAGTGGTTCCCAAGGGAGGCCAGGCACAGGCACAGAAATCCCCGTCAAGTCTCCGTTAAGCCTGGATGGTCCCATCCAAGCCCCCCCGTTGTTGCTCAGGGTGCAACAGGCGCCAACACAGCCCGCTCTCCTCCGTCCCGCTGTCCTCTCCTCCGTCCCGCTCTCTTCTCCTCCATCCCGCTCTCCTCTCCTCCATCCCGCTCTCCTCTCCTCCATCCCGCTCTCCTCTCCTCCGTCCCGCTCTGCTTCTCCTCCATCCCGCTCTCCTCTCCTCCGTCCCGCTGTCCTCTCCTCCGTCCCGCTCTCTTCTCCTCCGTCCCGCTCTCCTCTCCTCCATCCCGCTCTCCTCTCCTCCGTCCCGCTCTCCTCTCCTCCATCCCGCTCTCCTCTCCTCCATCCCCCTCTCCTCCGTTAACGGTTGGACTTGATGGTCTTAAAGGTCTTTTCCAACCTAAACGATCCTATGATTCTATTCTATGATTCCTCCTTCCCGTTCTCACTGCCTGGAAGAAATTCGTAGGAGCTGGAGGTGGCCCTGGTTCCCAGGTGCAGAAGAGGCACCGTCAACCCCGCACCGCTCCCTGCAGCTCCTCTCCTCCCTCTGCCACGCCAAGCCGTGCTGGCGCGGGGCCGGGGAGGATGCTGCTTGCTCCAAAGCTGGCACCGAACGTCGGTTGAGAGCAACAGGTTTTGTACTAATTAAAGAGGAATCAATTAGGCTGCAAGATATTCAGCCACCTGGTGCTTCTGACTATTTTTTCCTCCTCCTTCTCCTTTCCCTAATGTGCCGCTGCTGCCTCCAGGGAAGTCATGAAAGAAGCAAGACACGTTCCAGTTTCTTGCTTGCTTTTAGATTAAAAAATGCTGTTTGTGAAGAAATCTGTGCAGGCTGACCAATTAAAGTGCTGTACATGTCCCTGGGATCTGCAACCGGCACCTCCTCTGCCATCCATCACTCCCTCCAGCCGCCCTCCCGCCTCCCCGTCGGCACGCGTCGCTGGCTCTGGCAATTGGTTTGTGCTGCGTGGTAAAAAAGAAAAAAAATCTACAGCGAATAAAGAAAAAGCGGCAAAAGAGGTGTAATAGGATCCCGCGGGAGGCACGGAGGAGCCCTAGGTGCGAGGAAGCCCTTCGGAGACCCGGCCGAGCCGGGCGTTCCCCTGCGAGACGATCCATTAGCAACCCTCCGTGCTCGGGAGCACATAAATCGAGAGGAGCGGGGAGCAGCGGCTCTGCCCCAGGGAGGGATTGTGAAATCCTTTCGATTTGTCTGAGCACCCGATAAAGCCCTCTCGCAGATAAATCAGATTTAATATTAAATGTGAAAGGACAACAAGGGGAGCCTGGACTTGGCTAGCGATGTAAAGGTCACGAGAAGAGAGTATTAATGCCGCGCCGACTGATGCCTATGGGGAAGCTCCTTGAATTCTGGCATGAGGGAGGATTCATTAATTTAACTGATTCACTCGCAGGGAACGGCCGCATCAGGTGCACTAATTCAGAGCGGTGACAGCCACCCCCTTCTCCTTGCTGGTCCCCCTCCAAGAACAAGCTCTGAGAGATGCTGGGTGGTTTGAGGTCTGTCCAGTGTCCCCATCTGACACCCCGCAGCCGTGCTTTGGCCATCGCAGCTTGGTAAGGGAAAGGCTGGCCAGGCTGGAGCTGCACCACAGAGCAACGCCGGTGTCCGAAGCGTGCTTTGCGGCGGTGGGAGCGGCCGGTTTTCCCCCCGCCTCCGAGCCGGAGGAGCCCCTGGCCATCGCAGGCTGTAAGGAGACCACTGCAGGGTAGGGCTTGGCAAGCAGGCGCCGTGGCGGCTGTAAAAACACGACGGATGAGCCCATTAGCATCGGAGAGCTGAAGGTGAAGGCTGCGCTCACGTGGCAGCCCCTGCCAGGCGGGTGGTGGCTGCGCCGCAGTCTGCCTTCTCCTGCCTATTTTCAAGGGTACTTTTTAACCGGAATAAAACTCTGCCTGCTTCCCACCGCTGCAGCTGCCGTGGGAGTCACCGCGCCGGCTCCTTCGCCTGCCGCAGCTGTGCCAGCCCCACCTGCCTTTCCCTGCCGGGCTCCGCCGTGGCTCGGAGCCAAGGACGAAGGCCGTGGGAGCGCGCCTGGAGCGCACCGATGCCCGAGGAGGATTAAGCATCGGCGTGGACAAAGAAGTGCTGGGAGATGTGGCAGAGTCCTCCCTCCCTTCCCCTCCGCAAGGAGAGCTCTCGAGATGAGTAATCGCTGCTGGTGTCTCGGGAGCACAGGCACGGCAGCCGCCGGGGCTCTGTCAAAGCTCAGGTTCACCCCTTTGCTGAGCGGTAAGAAAAAAAGCTTGTGTGGGGCCCTGGGGAGCTCTGCTGCTTCTCCAGCCAGGACCCAGCCCTGCAGGAGCAGGAGGGGGCAAAGCCGGTGAAAAAAAAAAAGAAATCCTTTTCTGGGAGCCAGCAGCTTTCTGCAGCGCCCAGAGCGAAGGATGGGGCTGCACCTCCTGTGCGTTACCTGCACCGTGCTCATAGCTACAATAAAAATCTATTGGAAGGGAAAAAAAACACCTATTGGAAGAAAATAAAGTATGTTTTCCCCTCCAAGGGGAACTGAAAGTGCTGGAGTGGCGGCGATTTGCCGCGTTGGTTCCCAGGTGCGCGTCTGCAGCCAAGGCACCAGCAAGAGCAACGTTTGGGAGGACGTGGGAACTGAGTCGGCCCGATTCCTCGCTTGGCGTACGAGGAGCCTGGAGCGCTGGATGGGCGCTTCTGCAAGAAGGCCAAAACTTAATTGAACCTCTTGCCTCGGCAGCGCGAAAGCAGAGCTTGCCCTTGGGGTAGAGGGGAGCAGGCACCGGCAAGGCTAATAATCCACCACCGCTCCCAGGGCTGCCTTCCATTAAAAACACGTAGTCAGCTGATTTAAGAGAGTAACAAAATGTCCCCTTTGCAATCAAGCCATCGGCTTTTATCTCCCTTGTAGGAACAGGCTGCCTTCACCAGCGAGGAAGCGATGTTTTAGAATGTCTAATAAAGCAGCTCAAAATGAAACTCTGCGGAACAATAGCCTTAGCCGAGAACTGGCATTTGAACAGCCAGTCGGGCCGGGGAGCCGCGCTACAATTTATTTCCTCTCATTTCATTTCATAAGAGGGAAGCAAAACAAAGCAGACACCTGAGGCATCTCCAGCCGGCGCCGGAGATTTAGCAAATGCTGCCATCGCGCGGGGAAGCCTTTGCTCAGCCCTGGGGAAGAGGTGGGTTTGGGGGAGCCCCCAGGGGGGGAAAGGGGGGGCAGGATGAGCCCAAACACCCTGTGATGCTGGTGCTGGGCGAGCAAAGGAGCCCTCTCTGTCCCCTGCCAGATCCTGCAGGGATAAGGCAGGTACCCGCACATAAGCCGGTTATCAGCTGGTAGCTCCTTATCTCCAGCACAAATTGCCTGGGCTTTACGTGGCCGTGATGTCGGGAGGCTGCCGGAGCTTCTGCCAGCGCGATGCAGACGCTGCGGCTGCGTTAACACCGGGCCCTCAGCAGCCGGCAGTTCTCCCAGTCTCCCAGCCCGTTCCTATGGAAACAGGTTGGGAGCCTGCCCAATTTTCCATAAAGAATGAGAACGGAGAATGAACTCGTATCGATTAAGTGGCTATTTGTTGCATTTAGGGTGTTGCCATTCCAGAGGATAGATGGCCCCATAAGGCCAGCTATAGATTATTTCATGGGCAGGGTATATCACGTTGACGCAGCGGAGAGCAGCATCGTAACCTTCCCATCCTGCATTAACAGCAGCCAAGATGAATCACATTTACCGAGGCTGGGTTAAAGCTTCAGAATGTTCACAAGCAATTAAAAGGGGGGGGGGGGGGAAAGAACAGATTGAGGAGTTGATCGTTGTGCTCTGCGTGCTGCGGAGTCATTCGTGCTTTGGCGGAGTGGGTGGGAGACGCTGCTTATGTGGATTGGTAGTGCTTGACCCCCGGCGTTGGCAGGTCTGCCGTCAGCCTCATGCCAGGCAGGGGGGTTTGCGCTCCCAAATCCTCCTAGGAATGAAAATGTGGCAATTTCAGCTGGCGGAGGGGTCCTTTTTTAGAAAATGAGTCTCCCTAGTAGAGGGGGAAAAAAAGCAACCTCCACACCAAAACCAATGTGGGAAACGCAAGCCCCCAAATCTCTGAATCCAGAAATCATTTGGAAAAAAACCCAAAAACCAACGCCCAAGCCCTGAACATCCCTCAACCTCAGCTGCAAAAAAAAAAATGTCACTGAACGTGAGCAGCAGCTGAGCCTGGAAATTCTGGGGCCTGACTCACCGTTTCTGCGTGCCTGCAGTGACTCCCAGCTCGCTGAAAAGCCATCACAAAGCCGCAGGGAGGCAGCCGCGGTGGGTACAGGGTCCCCACCCAAAGGCACACGCAGCCACCACCTCCTTGGGACGGGCAGCGCTGCTGGCAGGGACCAGGGTCCTTGGAGGAACTCGTCCTCATGTGTTTTGCTCATTCATGGGCAGACATAGGCAGGTGGCCCCCTAAAATGCACCCAGAGCCCATGCCCATCCCACCCTGGCCCCCCTCCGCATCCACCGCCCTGGTGGAAGAGGGGCTGGGGACTCCCAGTCTGACGGTCCTAGGTGTGACTACCGCTCGCCGGTTGCACCGCGGCAAACAGGTGCTGCCCCAAGCTGCCGGCAGCCTCCGAGCTGTACAAACCACCCGTGGTGCCGGTACACCTCCCGCCTCTCCGCTGGCACCCAGCGCCGTCGCCGCCTCGGTGCTCGGATCCCTCTGCCAGATGGTAAATGACACACAACTATTTACATGCACGCGGCAAAGCAGCAGACAGGAACAATCTGTTCTCTGCCGGTAGTTTTCTAACTCACACGATTAGGAGGGGTTTTGCCCGTGAAAGGGAGGATCCACCGGAAGCTGAGGCTGTGCCCGGTTTGGGATCAGGGAGGGGAATGTCTCCATCTTCCTGGAAAGGACAGGGGGACAGTGGGGACCGTGACTCAGGCCTCGACTGGAGGGGCGGCTCTGGCATTAAAAAACATGCATTAAAATGGGGGGGGGACGGGGGAGCCCTGGGGGAAGGGGGGCCCACGGGGGAGCCCGGGAAGGGGGCCGGGGAGGGGGGCCTCATGGGGGAAGGAGGGGGCCCACAGGGGAGTCCCATGGGAAATGGGGAGCCCACGGAGGAAGGGGGAGCCTCATGGGGAGGAGGGGGCCCAGGATGGGGAGCCTGGGGGAAGGGGGAGCCTCTGGGGGAAGGAGGGGGCCCACAGGGGACGGAGGAGCCCCACGAGGGATGGGGGGGCCCACAGGAGGCAGCAGAGCCCCACCACAGATGGAGGGCCTGTGGGGAATGGGGGCCCCCTGGGGCATAAGGGGCCCATGGAGGAGGGGGGAGCCCCACGGGGAACATGGGGGGAGCCCACTGGGGACAGAGGGCCCACAGGGGGCGGGAGCCCACGGCGAAAGGGGGGATGCTCCCCCACCCCCGCCCCCTCCCCGGGCGTCGGGAGGCCCGCGGACACGCGGGCGGGGCGCAGGGCGCATGCGCGGGGTGCAGGGCGCATGCGCGGGCGGCTGTGGTGCATGCGTAGTAGCCCACAGGCGCCCCGCCGCCTCGGGTGACCGCTCCCGCTGCTGAGGGCGGTGCCCCGGGATCACAGCGGGAGCGGCCGCTGCTTCCCCAACCGGGGGAGCGGAGCGGAGCGGGGCTGTGCGGCCTCTCCCACAGCGGAGCGAGGCAGGGCGGATGAGCCGGGGGCCCGCGGCTCCTCGCACCGGCGCGGGAGGGCGCCCGGTTGCGTCATCATCCTGCGCCGGCCGCGGCGGCAGGGGCGGCAGCGGCGGGGGTAAGGGGCGCGGGGGGGGCGGCGGCCGCGGGGCGGGGGCGGGGGCAGGGGTAGGGGCAGGCCCGGCTCCAGGCCTCGCCTCGCCGCTAAAACCCGCGGCCCGCCGGGCCTCCAGCAGCGCCGGCGGTTGGGCCCGGGGCGCGGGCCGCCTCCCCGGGGCCTGGGGACGCGGGCGGGTGGGGGCGCGCTGGGCGCAGGCCGCGATTCGGCCTCCAGCGCGGGCGGCTCCGGGGGCTTTGGGGACGGGGCGTGATCGTGTCCCGGCAGCCCCGGGGTCCTGTCGGGGCCCGGGTTTCACTACGGTGGGCGGAGCGTTTGCCTCGGAGCCCCGGTGTGCGGGCGCTGCCCGGTGCTCGCGGCCCCGTATCCCAGCCCGCCTTCCCTTCCCTTCCCGCACGGTGCCTTCGGGCCTCGGGGACCAGGTCCTCCGGTCGAGCCCCGGGCTGGCTGAGCTGGCCCAGCGCGGTTGAAGCGATGTGAACCGGGCGCGGGGCAGCCCTTGCCTTGGTCGTTGGGATCTCTTTTCTTTTTTTCTTTTTTTTTTTTTTTTTTTTTTTTTGAGGTGTAGTTGGAGGTGGGAGCCGTTCCCGCCACCCCTGTCCAAACCGGGAGAGCGGCCGCTCCTCCTGTGAGGCCCGGGATCCCGTCCCGGTGACGGCCCAGGGCTGGGGGGGAAGCGGCTTCCCGCCGGGATTTGCTTGCCCAGCCCAGGCCCGGCGCTGGCTGCCGCTGGGAAGGAAGCTCAGGGCCTTGGAGCGCTGGCAAAGCCGAACGTTGCTTCGGAAAGCCCCAAATCCTCCCGCCTCTCCCGGGGGAAGAGCCACGTCCCCTCCCTGCGAGCTCCCCAGGCGGGGCCCGGGGAGGGGAGGCCACTGTGGGAACCGAAACCAAAAGGGAGCTCGCAGCCATCTTGCCGGGGTGACCGGTTGCCGGTGCCACCTCCTGCTCCCGGGAGGTGTCCTGCAGGTCAGGGGTTCTCTTTTCCATGCATTTCCTCACAAAATAAGGGAAGTTGGTATATGGATGAGACAGAGGTAAGAACACTTTTTAAAACCCCCTCTTCCTGCCTGCCAGGATTTCTGCCCTGCCTTTTTGGCTCAGGGGTCGCTTCTAAAACTCATTTGCTGCGTAAGGGGGCAGTGGGTCCCCTCCCCCTGAGCTGGGAAGTGGGGGAACCCCCCCTTGCTGCGCTGAGCCTCCCCAGCACCTCACGTGGAGCCTATGTTTATCAGGATTGCTGAAATAAGTCATGACAGTGGCAGCTGGGTGCAGTTGGAGGCTGTTAATGAACTTGTTTAATGAAAGCAAAATTTAAATTGCCCTTGAGGTGCGTTTGATGGAGACAGGGAGCTTTACAACGGTAAGATTTGCATCAGAAAAACTTATCTTGATGCAGAAAGGTGACTTAGAGGGTCGCTGGGGGAAGGTAGGAGAGAGACCTAGCAGTAGGTATCTGTTGCGTGGTTTATCCACTCAGCTGCACAACCAGCTGTTGTCAAAGAACTAGAATATATCTTGTGCTGGGTTACTTGTTTTTAAAAAGCGTATTAAAAGTGTAGACTTATGTCCTGGACCCTTGGGGGGGGGGGGGGGGGGCACAACTGTATTGTGATATGAGTGAAATTTGGGCTACAGTCCCAAAAACCTTTTCATACCATTGCCAGCTGCACGCATATCCAATTTCTCTGTGTGTTAGCGTTTTACTTCCTCTGTGACGTGATGCTTTACCTCTGTGGGTCACGTAACGTCCAGGAAGCAAAGGACATCTGGAATTTCAGGCTTTTTTTTTTGGCCATGAGTCTGAAAACTGTTGCAAGCCTCTTGCAGCTCTGTCCTGTGTGACTGTGCGAGCCGCTTCGCCTCCTTATGCTGCTTCACCTCAGGCCCCCATTTCTCCGATTGCAAATCAGGCCCGAGATTGTAAATCAGGCCTGAGATTCTTCTCTCCCTCAGGGCAGAGGAGTGAAACTCGCTTGTGTTTTGGAATCGAAGGGTGCGTCTTTGAAGGTCTCATGAAAAGGCAAACTGCCCCTGTGGAGCTAGCTTGAAATTCAGCCCAACGGGAACAGAGGGTCGCTCTTGTTAAAGCTGTTTCTTGGGGTTTACTTTGCCTGCGATTCCTGACTGCTGGGTTCTGTGCTGGGCAGACATGGAATTTGCCATTTGTCTTTGCATGAATAATTTAAACTCAGTAAAAAACAGGAAACTTAACGAGGGCGAGATGCTTGAAATGCCTCAGTGGAGGGAAGCTCTTTACACTGCATTTCTGGAATCCTATAGTTGTGTAAATAGGTTCTGAATTCCTGTGGTGGGTTGTGGGGTTTGTTTGTTTTTTTTTCCCTCCTAGCAGGTGCCTGGGAGAGTGCAGAGTGAATCACGGTGGCTCCCCTTCTCCTGGCGTGCGAGCGGCCCGATTCACACGTGTGTCCCAGCGGTGCGCTATGAACAGAGGCGCTGGTCAAGGCAGAGGCTCGTATCTCACCCGCTCAAGACGTAACTGCCCCAGCACTAATCAAAGTTTCTTTCACCGCCCTCATACCCCACAAGAAACTAATCGGGAAACCTTTTTACACCAGCAGTTCCTAACAGAGAGGGACACTGAAGTCTGTTTGCTTCAGGGACAGGGATCACACGACGAATCACGCGTCAGAGGCGTGCGAGCTGCGGCACCGGCTCCTGCAGAGAGATGGCAACCCAGCTGCAGCAGAGCAGGATGGCATAGGTTCTCCGGCAAGCGTCCGCGGGTAGAAACTTTGCCACGGTATTGTCACCCTCAGTACCATCGTCAGGAGGACTCGGAGAGAGATTCTGACGCCATCAGGCTGAATTTCCAGCGACTGTCCCTTGCTGGACAAGACTGTGAACAAGAAATTCTGACCATTTTCAGGCAGCTTGGGGAGGGGAAAACTTGTACAGTTCATGATCTTGCACATAAGCTTAAAACTCAAAAGAAAGAGGTCAACCGTGTTTTGTATAAACTCTTGCGAGAAGGCAAGTTGCACAAAGGTGGAGAGACGCCGCCGCTGTGGAGGATTGCCAGCCCAAGTGCAGCGGGAGAAAGAAGCTCCACTGAGCACAGTGGTGCTCGCACGGATCCAGCTTGTGAGGGCAGAGGAGGAAAGAGGAGCGCGGCTGGCTCAGGAGACACCGATCCCGTGATGGCTGAGACAAAGGACAAAATCTGCAACTACTTGTTCAGCGTGGAAGAGACGACAGCGCTCAACCTTGCCAAAAACATTGGGTTTTCAAGGGCCAAGGACGTTAATGCCTTCCTTAGCGCTCTGGAAAAGCTGGGAGATGTCCACAAGGAGAACACAAACCCCCCGCGGTGGTCCCTGACAGACAGGAAACGTGAGCGGATGCAGATGAGGCTGAAGGCCAGTGCAGTAACGCAGACAGCGGATCCCACACCTGAGTCGGGTTTTCCACCTTCAACTGTTCCTCCCTGTCCCCAGGAGATGACTGTGGCTTCACCAGCGGTGACAACGTCGGAAGAAGAAAGTATAGAAAATGGACAGCAGGCGTTGGGGCAAACTGATCAGAGCGACGCCAGTGACACGGAAGCAGCCCTGCCTGAGGACACCAAGCCAGATTTCTCCAGTTTGAGTAATTATGATAACTCTGAGAACTGCAAGTGGGCCACGGATGATATCCCAGATAATCTGAACGCCATCAACAAGCAGCCGGCTGAGTCAGAATCCATCATGAATTCCCAGTCTTCCCCCAGTTACGCTGCCCAGTTTGAAACTGCTTTCCCATGTACACCTGTAGAGAAACTGATGGCTTGTCAGGAGAAGAACCCAGTGAGTGGCCTTACCGAATATTCCCAGTACACGTACCAGCACTGTGAGTTTGCCATGCTGGAGCAGAGTGGACCCTCTCACGAGCCACGGTAAGAAAATTTCCTGCCTTTCCTGAGCCATCTTTTTTGCTTAAAATGATCTGACTTCAACTAACTTCACCCACTCGACTTTTGCTTTCCTGAAGGGCCTGCTCATTAGCGTTTGCTTCATTTCAGGAGGATTAGAGCTGATTTCTTGCAGCAGTTTTAAAAAAAAAAAAAAAAAAAAAAAAAAAAAAAGCCAAAACAAGGCTAAAATTTAACCCCAGGTAGCGCAGTTATGGCAACCCCATGCCTCATTCTGAGCAGCAATGGTGGGATTCATCTCTTCAGCTGGGTGCTGATTTAATCACTTGGCATTCAATTCCATTGAATAGGGAGAACCTGGTGTTTCTAAGCTACCCCTCAAGATGCTCTCACCCTGGAAGTGGTGTAAAGGGAGCCCAGAAAAAAGCTTTTGGGTGCGGATATCTTGGGTTAGATGAGGTGAACCCACCCTGGACGTTTCTGTGGTGTAGCAGGACAGAACAGCCTCCGGGAGCAGAGCGTGGAGCATCCCGCCGGGGTTTGTGGAGTCAGCCTCTGGAGTCCTGCCTTTCCCTTGCTAAATTGTGGCCGTTCCTGAGCACCAGCGAGGTGGTGAAAAGCACCATATGTGCCACGCTGGAATATGTCAATAGAGCCACTAGACAGGAAAATTGGCCTAATTTCAAAAGATGGAGTTCCCAGGCTTTTTTTTTTGTTGTTGTTTTTTTGTAAGGAGGGATCTGAATGGATTCAGCCCCATAACCCCTCTCCAGATCTAGTTTGACCCGTTCTCGTTGGAAGCGGGTTTCCTCTGCACATGGCTGGAGGACAGAAGACAAGCTGTGCTTGTTAAGAGTTCACAGGAAGGGGAGAGACAGAAACATCGAAGGCGAGATGTTTACGTGAGGCAGCACCTCTCCGAGATGGTGTGAATGCACTGTAGAGCCAGGGAAAATGCTGGAGGGACGAGTGACCCCAAACGACCAGGTGCAGATGGAATAGCACAGGCTGCTTTTAAGCTTTCCTCATCCCTGTGCAGGAGACACAACCCCTGCAAAGAGACATAACTGCTCTTTGTGTGCAGCCATTGCGCATTTCTGGCACTGGTGGAATTCATCCTGGCCTTCTGAACAAAATCTGGGTCTGCTCCTCTCTCGTTAACAGCTCTGGAAATCATAGAATTGTTTAGGTTGGAAAAGCCCTTTAAGATCATCAAGTCCAACCGTTAACCTAACCCTGCCATCCCACCGCTAAACCCTGTCCCTAAGCACTTCATCTACCCTTCTTTTAAATACCTCCAGGGATGGGGACTCAACCATCTCCCTGGGCAGCCCATTCCAGAGCCTAACAACCCTTTCTATGAAGAAGTTTTTCATAATGTCCAACCTAAACCTGCCCTGGTGCAACTTCAGACCATTCCCCCTCGTCCTATCGTCCGTTACCAGGGAGAAGAGGCCGACCCCCACCTCGCTACAGCCTCCTCTCAGGCAGTTGTAGAGAGTGATGAGGGCTCCCCTCAGCCTTCTCTTCTCCAGGCTGAACACCCCCAGTTCCCCCAGCTGCTCCTCGTAAGCCTTGTGCTCCAGACCCCTCCCCAGCTTTGTGGTTCTCCTCTGGACATGTTCCAGCAACTCAACGTCTTTCTTGTAGTGAGGGGCCCAAAACTGAACACATTATTCAAGGTGCGGCCTCACCAGCACCGAGTACAGGGGCACAGTCCCTGCCCTGCTCCTGCTGGCCACACCACTCCTGATACAAGCCAGGATGCTGTGACCCTCTTGAGCCAGCAGGGTGCCCAGGTGGCCATATTCAGCCGGCTGTCAACCAGCATCCCTAGGTCTTTTTCTGCCGGGCAGCTCCAGCCACTCTTCCCCAAATCTGTATCATTGCATGGGGTTGTTGTGACCAAAGTGCAGGACCTGGCCCTTGGCCTTGTTGAACCTCACCCAACTGGCTTTGGCCCATGGATCCAGCCTGTCCAGGTCCCCCTGCAGAGCCCCCTTTCCCCCCAGAAGATCCACACTCCCACCCAGCTTGGTGTCATCTGCAAACTTACTGAGGGCTCACTCAATCCCCTCGTCCAGGTCAGTGATAAAGAGATTAAACAAGACCGGCCCTAGAACTGAGCCCTGGGGGACACTGCTTGTGACCAGCCACCAACTGGATTTAACTCCATTCACCACAACTCTTTGGGCTTGGCCATCCAGCCAGTTTTTTACCCAGCGAAATGCAATGAAACAAGGCCCAGATGCAGAGCTGTCGGGGGGACCCTTGGCATTTTTGTCTTCTGCACATGGCAGCCTGGGTTTGCTTTCCCGGCCCGAGCTAGCTGCTCCTTCTCCCCTGAATTCCAAGAGCAGCCTTGCCCGCTTGTCCTGAGAAGACCACACTTTTGCCTCTTGATTTACCTCTTTGCTTTTCTCTTTCAAAGATTTAAGTTCCAGGCTGTGATTAATGGGCGCCGATTCCCACCAGCAGAAGCAGGCAGCAAAAAACTTGCTAAGCAGGAGGCAGCAGCTAACGCTATGAAGGTCCTGATGAGTGAAGCAGAGAATGGAAGACATGGTGGAATTAAATGTGAAGAGCCGTTTCCCTCTGACAGCTCTGAACCAGAATTGGTGAGCCTTATTTGCTTTACTCATGAGGCTGGTGAAAGAGTGTTTGGTCTTGAAACTGGTTTCCTCCATCTTCTTGCCGTAGCCTTTGCATCCAGAGGCAGAGCCGTCGTCTGCGCCAGCTCATCTCAACCTGCTTCCTGGGAAGCACCCTATCAGCGTCTTAATGGAGTATGGACAAAAATCGGGGAACACGATTGAATTCCAGCTGCTCTCTCAGGAAGGCCCACCGCACGATCCTAGGTACGGCACGTTGTTGTCAGCTTTGGGGAGGACGGAAACCCTTTCTTTAATATCCTTCCTCTTCAGCACGCTACCTGTGTTCCTGGCCTCGTCACTGACCTAGCTGAGCGCTCCTCTTACCTGAGGAGTCCGGGCACAGCTCCTCCAAGACATCTGCCTCCAGAAAGAGACCAAAACCAATGCCCTTTTGCAGAGAAAGGGTGCTGTTACTTCTACCAGACCAGGAACAGGTTCCAGTCCTGTACCCTACCTGGTAGCATTCTAGTGGGAGTATTTAAGGCCATTGTGGTAGATGTAAATTGGAAATCATAGAATGTTTTGGGTTGGAAGGGATCCCTAGAGGTCATCTAGTCCAAGATAGATAACCCAGAAGGATTAAACTTGAACTGGGAGAAGGGGATAATAAACAGATGGAGACACCTATGCTTAACACTTTTCATGTGCTATAATGTCCTGTCAGGTTCAGCTACTGTGTGAAAATGGGTGACCAAATTTTCCCTGCTGTGGTAGGAAACAGCAAGAAGGGAGCAAAGCAAATGGCAGCAGAAGTTGCTGTGAAGATTCTTTCTGGAGAGTCTGTACCCCATGTCCCGCCTGAACAGGTACAAAGAACTTCTTTATAAGACCCAAGTGGTTTGAGTTGGGTTTCCCCCCCCCCGCCCTTTATTTCATACTCTGCTGGATTTCACCCCACGAGGTCATGTGCTGGCTCTGGCAGAGGTTTGCTGAGTGCGCTTGGCCTGCGGTGGTACCAGCTGCTCAGTATTTTAACAGCCTTCTCCCATCCAACTCTGCTTTAGCCTGTCGTGAAGCCCCACGGTGACCAGTCCATGCACAGCTGTGGACCATGGATCGCCACTCCAGAGGAACCCAAGGTGGCGAAAGCAAAGGGTGTCGGGGAGCTCATCAAATACCTTAATGTCAATCCTGTCAGCGGCCTGCTGGAATACGCCCGCTCCAATGGGTTTGCCGCAGAGTTCAAACTCATTGACCAGTCAGGACCTCCCCATGACCCCAAGTAAGTAGCTGCCTCTGTCCAGGGGGAATTTTTGTGCTGTTGCTGTTGTCCTGGAGAAAAGGCAGAGAACGCAAAATTCCTGATGCAGTTCAAGAAGGCAACAGGCTGGGCTGCTGCCTGTGCCAAACCTTATGTCCGGGTGACAATAAGCTACCTCTGCTCCTCCTCTCTCCACTGAGAGAAATTAAAAACCAGACTGAAATCCATAGGTTTCAGGGTTTCTCAGAGGTGTGCTGCTGTCTTTACAGGTTTGTCTATCAGGCGAAGGTTGGAGGCCGTTGGTTCCCTGCTGTAACCGCACACAATAAAAAGCAGGGCAAGCAGGAGGCAGCTGATGCAGCGCTCAGAGTCCTGATTGGGGAAACAGAGAAGATTGAGCGCACAGAAGGGATGAACATCAGCGAGGTAAATCCTTTTCCTCCAAAGCTGGGGCTGGTTTTGTAGCCCTGCTTGTCCTGTGCCGTTCAGTCCAGCAGAAAAATGCCTTCAAGATCAACTGTGAGATCTTTCTTCTCTGAAGGTGTAAATAAGCTGACATTTTCCTGAAGTGGGTTAGATGTTTCCTTGGGGCACAGACGTACTCTTTCCTCCTGCTGGCGTCTGCTTTAGGGCTAAATTATCATCAGATTCTTCCACAAGCTACTGAAGTGTGTTCCTGTGGTGGAGCAGGAACACGCTCATTTTTAATTCTGTGACTTTTTTCTTCCCCCCCACCTCCCCTCCTCCTTCCAAACTCGTTCATGCTGCATTAAAAAATGTGTGTCAGCTTGAAAAACTCCTGCGTCAGATAAGAGCAAAGCTCTGGATGTGTCAGGATGGCTATCCCAAACCTGGGCTGCTTTAAATCACACGTAGAGTTTTGTGATCTCTTAAAAGCCGCGTTCCGGGGCTGCACAGCTGAGCACAGCAGCTGTGGCTCTAAATAGAAAAGCCATCAGGGAGGATTTGTCAGTCAGCAGTGCTAGAGGAGGCAAGTGCCCGTCTGCAGTGGCGGTGACTGTGCAGTCTCCTCGCAGGCAGCCAGAGAAGGAATTCCTCCAAAGCCAGTAACAGATTTCGCTGGCTGAGTCTCTGGGAACAGACAAGATGGGGTTTGTTCCTTTGCGCTGGAGGTTTCCCCTGGCGATCTCGGGCGGCCGTTCCTCAGCCCGTTTTGCTTGCTGCCAGGAGGGACAGCTTGCTGCTGTCTCTTAATGATTTGCTGGAAGCAGAACTCAAAAGCATTGGACAGGGTTTTCCCAGAAATACCTAAAAGAACTTCACCCACCCCTTGCCATGACACTGTCCATGCACTCAACCCCAAACTGCTCTGCCTGTAGCTCGTGTTTTCTGTGCTCCTGCCTTCTGCTTGGACACTGTGCTTCATGTTGGCTACTTGAGCTGTTTTGTTCCATGACCTGCTCATTAGCCCTTTGCAATCCTGGTCTTGTGTCCCCGTTCCAGCTCCCCGTGAGTGGCAGCACCCTACACGATCAGATGGCCATGCTGAGCCACCAGCGCTTCAACACCCTCACCGCTCGCATCCAGCACAGCCTGCTTGGGCGGAAGATCCTGGCCGCCATCATCATGCGGAAAGGAAACAGGGGCCTGGGAGTGGTGGTCAGCATCGGAACGGGTACAAACAGCTTCTTCCAGCACCAGCTGAGCTCTCCTTTCCCCTCTAGATTCCCTGTCAGCTGCGACTAGGGAATGGCTCTTGCTGTAGGCTTCTTCAGAGAGGGCAAGAAACGTTCCCAGGGCTCGCGTGGTGTCACAAGCGATCTGGTTATAGAGAGAGAACAAAGCCAACGTGCCTGCAGCTATATTGCTCTTAATCTTTGCTTGCATTGCTACGCGCCAGTCTGTGCATCAGAGCATGGATTCCTCACGTCGTACAGCACAAGATCCCCCAGCTTCTCCCAGCTGCATGTACCTCAGCTCCCTTCCTAGTTAGCTGCCACACTTCCACCCAGAGTGGGGGGTTGAAAAGCACTCAGGAAGGGATGCTGCCCCTAAACCTGTGGCAATTTAAGTCTCCGCTGTCCCTAAAGTGTGCTCTTTGTCCCTTTATTTTCCTAACTGCTTGGTTCAGGATAATGATTTAATAGTCAGGGGGGTGCTGCTGCTCAGCAGCCCAAGGTAGTAAAATATGAAGCAAGATGAAACCCTCCCTCCTCCTCCTGGGAAGCTGCGAGTTAACTTTGACGTTCGCCCTTTTATTTATTTCAGGTAATCGTTGCGTGAAAGGAGAAGAGCTGAGCTTGAAGGGGGAGACGGTGAATGACTGTCACGCAGAAATCATTTCTCGAAGAGGCTTTGTGAGGTGAGACAAGGGGAAATCTGAAGAAGGAGAGGGGCCTGCCAAGAGGTGCTGACCCAGGCCAGGGGGATGTAGCCGGGACGGTTCCTTGCTGCGTTGAGAGAGGCTGTGATTCTCTAAGGCTCCCGATTACCCATGTGTTGTTAAATAGAGGGAAGTTATTTCTGATAAGAAAGGGCTATGCCTGAATGGTGCCCAAATTAGTGCTGAACTGGAAACTTGCCAAGAGCCCAAGGGCCACATCTGATGTACTGAAAGCGTCCTGCAGAGGCTGCTTGGCCGGCACGCAACCCCCTGTTTCGGTCTGAGCCCAGCTCTGAGCCAAGGTGCTGGGGAATCTGCAGGTTGGGTCCCCTTGTGGCCTTTCTGGATCTGGGTATAGAAGGCTCCAGGAGAACACAGCAAATGTGTTTGCCTTGATAAGCCAGAAATCCTTTTCCATTGGTTGGAAAGGGTTTTCCCAACTGAACTGCACTGTTGTTCTCTTCTCTTTATAAACGTTCAGTGTGGCCCTTCTCTTTTTTTAGACTTCTTTAGACTAGCTGGGTTATGAACAGCAAAGCCAGCTGCTTTCTTAAAGCCTTTGCCTGCTGCCACTGTACTTGGTGTGTTCCTCTGTGCGTTCCTTGGCACTGGAAGGCAGTGGGGGCAGGTACCCGGCAAGCTGTAAAGTCAAAGGATTGCACTCTTGCTTCCTGTCTTAGCTGTTAATCTTGACAGTCGTGGCTGCTGGGCTGCTCTGGCACAGCAGAGCCTGTCAGAGATGAGAACAGTGAGCTCCACCTCCCCTCGCAAAGCAAATCCCCGCGCAGGCTCTGCCTGAGGAGCCTCTGTGAAGCTGCCGTTTTTCTTTAGTCCTTGACGCTATGTTGGAGACCTCAAGGTTTTTTTCCCTCTCCCTGGACAGAAGCAGCTGTAAAAGAACCTAGTCATTGTAAACAGATCGTGGGGTTGTGCTAATAATATCACTTGTGTTCAGCTGCCCGTGGGGCTGTTTACTCTTAATGCAAACCTGGTGCTGACTAAAGGTGCTAGGTTAACAACCTTGAAGTCTTCTTCACGCTTGGATCGGATGCGTGCAAGCAGCAGCCAGCCAAGGCTCCTTACTCTCTCCCGCCAGTGCTTCCCTCCGCTCACCTGACAGAACACTTATTTTCTATTGCGTGTCCTCTGTGTGGTAGGAAACCTGCTTTATTTCACGCCTTCTCTACAGGAAGCATCAAACGCTGTTTGTTGGCTTCCAAACATTCTCAGCCGCGGCTCCTGGTCTTCGCTTTCCTGTGTGGCACAACCAGGAGCAGGTGACTTGGTGTGGCAGAGGCAGTTGGATGTGCTGAGGAGCAAAGCAGCCTTTTGACGTCCTTTTGTTATTTTTCAGGTTTCTCTATAGCGAGTTGATGAAGTATGACCCATCTAATCCTTCCTCTGCAGAAGAGAGCATTTTTGAGCCAGCTGGAGGGAAGAGACTCAAAATAAAGAGCGGCGTTACCTTTCATCTCTACGTCAGGTTGGTGCGGGGCTGTGCGGGGAGTGGCCGCTCTCGGCAGCACTATCCCGCCCCTGGCCGCTCGCTGAGTGTCGGTGCTAAACCAGGGAGCGTTTGTTTTCTAGCACAGCACCTTGTGGAGACGGGGCGCTCTTTGATAAATCCTGCAGCGATCAGGCAAGCGTGGTGGGGCAAGCCCAGCATCAGCCGCTCTTTGAGAACCCCAAACAAGGCAAGCTGCGGACCAAGGTGGAGAACGGTGAGTGCGTCTGTTCCCTGCGTGGTGGGGTGGCTCCAGTCCGCTCCTCTCAGCCTTTCTGGAGCTCCGGAGTTTCCTTACCCCTCTCTGTGTGGTGCTGTTGTGGGATATGAGGGTGGTGAGTCACTGGAACAGGTTGCCCCATCCCTGTAAGTGTCCAAGGCTGGGCTGGACGGGGCTTAGAGGAACCTGATCCAGTGTACGGTGTTCATTCCCCTTGGGGGTGGTTGGAATGAGGTGATCTTTAAGGTCCCTTCTAACGCAAACCCTTCTATGATTTGAAGCATTCGGGAACCAAAGGGGGTGGGTAAGAGGGATGGGGGCATTAGAGGGGGTCCCTTTTCCTTCCCCAATCCGCCACGCTGGCAAGAGTACGGCTGAAGTTTGCTGCAAAGCTTCTGTGTCTCCGAGCTCCCTTTCAAGCGCTGTTTCATTCTGCTTCATTCTCCGTGTGAAAAATGACTCCTTGGTGCTGCGTTCCCTTTTTCATGTGGTACTGGTTTACTGGTCGAGAGGCGGCTGGATAGGAGCCAGCAGGGTGCCCAGGTGGCCAAGAGGGCCAAGGGCACCCTGGCTTGTATCAGGAGTGGTGTGGCCAGCAGGAGCAGGGCAGGGACCGTGCCCCTGTGCTGGGCACTGGGGGGGCCGCCCCTCGATGCTGGGGTCAGGGTTGGGCCCCTCCCTCCCCGAAGGCCTGGGGGGGCTGGAGCGTGTCCAGAGAAGGGCAGCGGAGCTGGGGAGGGGTCTGGAGCCCCAGGCTGCTGGGGAGCGGCTGGGGGAGCTGGGGGTGTTCAGCCTGGAGCAGAGGAGGCTGAGGGGAGCCCTCATGCTCCCTCAACTGCCTGAGAGGAGGGGGGAGCCGGGGGGGGGGCTCTGCTCCCAGGGAAGGGGCGATGGGACGGGGGCCAAGTTGTGCCAGGGCAGGGTGAGGTTGGCCCTGGGGAAAACCCCCCCAAAGGGGGGGTGGAAGGGGCGCCCGGGAAGGGGTCGAGTCCCCAGCCCTGGGGGGATTTAACAGCCGGGCAGAGGCGGTGCTGAGGGCCAGGGTTTGGGGGTGGGATGGCAGGGGTAGGGGAACGGTTGGGGAGGGGGAGCTTAAAGGGCTTTGCCAACCCAAACGGTTCTGTGATTCCATGATACTAAAGCGTTCCCCAGACCTGGAGACTGACTGACTCTGCAGGTCGCTCCATGCCCGTGCACAGAAGACCATTCCTTGTGCCGTTGCTGATGGGGTTTTGATCTGTTGAATGCCTGACTCATTCCTGGAAAGCTTCTCTTGTTTTCTCGTGCAGGGGAAGGCACCATTCCCGTGGAGTCGAGTGACATTGTGCCCACGTGGGATGGGATCCAACACGGGGAGCGGTTGCGAACCATGTCCTGCAGCGACAAAATCTTACGCTGGAATGTACTTGGCTTGCAAGGGGCTTTGCTGTCGCACTTCTTGGAACCGGTTTATCTCAGCTCTGTTACGCTTGGTACGAGATCCGCCCTCCTTTCTGGCTTGGTTTGGATGTGCTGCCCCGCTCCTTAGGACTGGGCTGCAGTGACAAGTAACCCCCCCCTTCCCTGAGTGATGGAAAAAATTGTTTGTGGAGGCTGTAGGAGTAACAGACTGAGACGTGGCTCTTGGCAGCGCTGTGCTGTTTGGAAGGGAAAAGGGAGTTTGTGGATTTTATGCTGGGGGTGGAGTGGGCTTTTCTCCAAGGCTCTTGATTTTTAGAAGGCACACGTGATCTAGGAGGGCGAGACAAAAATTGCCTGTTTGTGTCTTCAGTGAGAAACGTTGCAGTCTATAAACCTTCATCTTACACATCCAAGGTATGCGTAGATGTCGCTGATCCACATGGCCGCGAGCTTGCTGGAACTTGAGAAGCACTGTGGCTCTCGGGGTTCGGCCTGTGCCATTCCTGTTCCCTCATCCCTTCTCGTCTGCCTTCGCAGGTTACCTCTACAGTCAGGGTCATTTGACGCGTGCGATCTGCTGCCGCCTGGCAAGAGATGGGAGCGTGCTGCAGGAAAAGCTCCAGGCTCCGTATCACATTAACCATCCTGAGGTACCTCTTCATCTTTCTGTCCCCCCACCCTTCCACCTCAGCCCTTGGGTTCAGGCCTCGCGTTGTTGGGGGGACTCAGCTGGTGGAAGCTCCCCAGCCATGGGCAGGGGGTAACGGCCAGAAAGCTGCCCCCTCCATGTCATCCCATGGTGTTGGGGGCTGCTGGCAATGACTCGGTCTGGGGGAAAATGAGACCAAGGTCACCCTGGTAGCCTTCAGCTTAGGAAGAACTTAGCGCTTGCCGCACTTTTGGGATGAACTGAACCCCTGCCTGCAGGGGACAGAAACTCCCTGCCTTTCGCATGGCCCAGGTAAGACCAGACCTAGCGTGGCTGCCTCTCGACCGGAGCAGCACCAGTGGTGGGGCACCTCAGGCAGGGGGTAACCAAGGTTTTAACACGCAAAGCACCAAGTATCTGGGATGGGAAGGCCGTGCCATGGGCCAGTGCAGGGTGGTGGGTGCCCTGCACCCAGGCAAGCTTGCGCAGCGGGACCGGTGTGAAGAAACCCTCTTCCCCCGTACGCAGGTTGGGCGAGTCAGCGTATACGACTCTGCAAGGCAGACGGGCAAGACGAAGGAGTCCTCAGTGAATTGGTGCCTTGCTGATGAAAGCGAAGTTGAAGTCTTGGACGGCACAAAAGGGAAAGTAGATGGGTAAGAGGAGCCTTTCCTGACGCTGCTTTTCTGTTTGGAGGGAAGGGGGGGCGGGGGGGGGGCAGCTCTGGAGTCACGAGTGCGCTCTGCGCTGTTACAGCATGTGGCGAGGGTTGGAGGGAGGAATTTCTAACTGATGTAAGCGAGCACTCTTGAAGCAAAACAAAACACTGCCCAGCCCAGACCCTACAACAGAGCCCCACTGAGCCACGAGATCTCCTGGGCATCCCCTTGTGGGATTTTCCCACTGTCTCCCACTCCTCTGAGTGTCCTGTCCTTCACTGCTGCCTTCATCTCCCTTCTCAGACCAAAGCTGGAGGTGTCTCGTGTGTCCAAGAGGAAAATGTTCGCCCTCTTCCAGCAGTTATGCACCAAGAACAACTGCAAAGACCTGCAGAGCCTCTCGCTGTACTCGGATGCGAAGGAGGCGGCCACGGCCTACCAAGAAGCCAAGCAGTGCTTCTTCAGCGCGCTGGAAGAGATGGGCTATGGCAGCTGGATCCGCAAACCCCACGAGGAAGATAATTTCTCTTTCCCTGACGCATAATGAGATGCCCTGCCTGGGGAGGGGGGTGTGAGTGTGCCCAGGCGTGTGCATGGGTGCACGCGTCCTTCTTTCACCACCACCTTTTTGAAGGGGAATTGGGAGCGTGCAGCAGTTTCCCCCGTAGGCCTGGCTGCCTTCTCTCTCTGCTCTTCTTATGCCCCCCCTTTTTTTTAAAACATGCATGAAAATGTCTTTTTTTTAAGCTAGGGCAGGCTCAGTCCCTGTTTGCTTTTATGGTTTTGTCTCCTCTTTTTTTTTTTTTTTTTAAAAAAAGAAGGCACAAGAAACCAGAGGGATTCTCAGACTGTGAGCTCGAAACCTTTGGACCGTGCACTACAGATCCCTCTGGCAGGTTTTGAGGCAAATTTTTCTCTTTTGAGGAAAAAAAAAAAAGCTCTCTGGCTGGTTTTCTGTGGCTGGCAGCCCCTCTGAGCTGGGACCCGGGACTGATCTCTGTGAGGCAGCCGGCAGGACCAGCAAAACATTCCGCGTTAATAATAAAAAAAAAAAAAAAAAAAAAAGGAAATTTCTGTATTAGAGCTGGCTCTGTGCCTTGGGTCTGTTAATTCTCCCTGAGCGAAAGAGGGGGCCCCCTGGGCGGGGTTGGGTGAGGAGCGGAGGCGAGTTACCCTTTGCTAAACGATCCATGATCTCGCGTAGAACTGTGGCGGTTGTGAACTGAGCCTCTTGCCTTAAGCAGGGGCTCAGGGGGGCAGAATTGAGCCCTCAGGGGAGCTGGAGCACACCCTGGAATGGTGGGGCCAGGCTCTCCTGGCTCTGGCTCAAGGCTGGGGCTATCCCCTCTCCCTCCTTGGGAGGCCAGGGGGGTTCTGCAGGGGCATCTGCCTCTGAGCTCAACCACTTGCTCCTCGAAGGTGAGAAGTAGATGCTGTTCCCATCCCAAGGGCAAGTTCCTTCACCGTAGGGCAGCCTGCTCTCGGGGCAGCCCCTTTCCCCGGGTGCAGCTTGTGCCGGCATTGCCTGGGACAGCCCAGTTGACACCAGTGTCATCAGAAAAAGATCAGGAAGGGGCCTGCGGCGGGGGGAGCCCAGCCCAGGGAGCGAGGCCCCAGCTCTGCTTGTGCTGCAGGTTTGTGCATCTCTTCCCTACCCTGCAGGAAAGGAGAAGCGGGTTCAGCACTTGCTGCCCGCCGTGGGCTCACCCTGCCCGCGGCCCTCGGACACCGACTGCGGTGCAGAGCTGCTGGGGGTGGCAACAGCCTCGGCCATCCCACTCCTCCCCGTGCATGGAGCAGGGTCCTGGTGCCCCGTGGCCCTCTCATCCTCCTGCTGGTGGCTGCTCAGGGTGCTGGGGCTTTTGCCACGCTCCCCGCACCCTCCTGCCCCTCACGGGTCCCTGCTCCCCGTCGGGGTACAGCAGGGCCCCCCTGTCCTGCACCCACAGCGGCGGAGGTGGGACAGAGTGGGCAGGGTGCTGCTTTAGGGGCAAAGCTCCTGAGTATCGGGGTGCACCCCTGAGAGGAGGAGGGGGGCCAGAAGCATCAGCTGGAGCAGCCCAGGATTTCTCAGCCTGGCTGAAGTGCTGGGATTTAAATTCATTTCTAGCGTGTGGCTTCCCCCTGTGCTGTGTGCCACCGGCCCCCATCTGCGCCGCAGATTAGTGGTATTTATAGCAAACCCTCCATTGCCATTTTTCCCGATGAGGCCAATTCCTGCCTGTGAGGGAGAGCTTGGGAAGCGCTGCCAGCCCAGCGTGACCCACAGCAGGGGCCCGGCTGCCCCCAGCTCGAGTTGTGATTGATTTCTATTTTTCTTTTCCTCACACAATTCTCCTGGTGGCTCTCGGCTCCAGTTGCACTGAGCCTGGCATTTAGCAGGGGACGGTGGCACTGCCAGAGCGGGGAGCAGCCCCCGGCCCTCGCTGCCCTGGCCATGCCTGGGGGGACCAAAAATCGCTCGCCTTGAGGAGCCGGAGCAGAGCAGCCCCGGCCTCTGCTCCTGCTGTGTCAGCGCGGCTCTTGGGAGCCCCAGGGACAACGCAGGGGTCCGGGGGGTGCCCACAGGGGCTGGGCCCCCATGGTTGTATTGGCAGGAGGAGATGGGGCGAGCGGCCGGTGCTCCCGGGAGTGTGGGATGGAGCTGGGCGCATCCCCATGGGGCTGATTTCACACTGCCGTGCTCCTTCCCTTGGGATTTGGGATTTTCCTCTTCCAGAGCCGATTTCTCCCCAGCCTCTTACCTTGCTCAAGGGGAGCCGGAGCCCCCCCCTCCCCAGCCTTGGCTGCATCCTGCTTCCTCCTGCCCGCGGGGAGCGGTGTGGGATGAAAGGACGCTAAAATGAACCAGCCCCCTCCTGTGTGAGCATTTATTGGTTTGCGGTGGCTGCCTGGAGCCCAGTGCCCGGCTCTCCGGCCCTGGGACTGGCCGGGCCCCGGCTCGGCAGCGGGGAGAGGGCGCAGAGCCCACGGTCCCTCGCTGTCCCCAGGGCTGGCGGGGAGGATGGGCGGCCGCCCCGGTGCTATTTGGAGGTGGGGGTGCCCTGGCTGAGCTGCAGCAGGGAGTTGGTGGCGTAGTTCTGGAAGAGGGGCTGGAGGAACATCCCAACGGTGCCAAAGACGCAGACGAAGACGAAGATCCACAAGAAGAGACGGTCGATTACCATGGCCACGTACTTCCAGTCCTCGCTCACCTGCGGGGGACCAGGGGGGGAGATGCTGGGTTAGGCCGGGGTCTCCGGCATCACCCAGCGCTGCCTGCGCCTCTCCTGGCAGGCGGCTGGACTGGGAGCTCGGCGGCTCCGCAGAGCCCCAAATCTGCTCCCTCAGCACTGCAGCTCCCGGGGCTGCCTGCCAGCCCGCCATGGGCCCCGTGGGGGCTCAGTCTGCCCGCACCGCTGAGCCCGGGAAACTCATCTCCCCAGTGAGCTGGGGTAAAATGCGCCTAGGTGCCGCGTGGGGTCAGGCCTCCTGGGAGCCTCCCGGCTTTCCAGAGTGACTGCTCCAGGCTGGGGGCCGGGCAGGGACCCCCCCCCGCCCTGCATGTCCCTTCCCACCGAGCAGCCTCGCACATGCTCTGCACCCCACGGCTGTACATGCACCCCCCAACCCGCCCCACCCCCCCCCCCCCGCCCGCCACCTGCCCCAGCCCCCAGTTCTGCCTGCACCCTACAGCCCTGCCCAAATAATGCAACCCTGCCTGCACCCCCCCAGCCCTGCCCAAATCCTGAGGCCATGCCCATAACCCCACACCCCTGCCCGCATCCTGCAGCCCTGCCTGCACTCCCACAGCCCTGCCCACCCCCCAGCCCTGCCTGCACCCCCCCAGCCCTGCCTGCACCCCACAGCTCTGCCCGTACCTCACAGCCTTGCCTGCACCCCCCAGCCCTGCCTGCACCTCTCAGCCCCCGCCCGCCCACCCCTGCCCCCACTCACGCTCTGGTCGTCGTCCTCGCTGCGCATGTGGTCGGCGATGAAGCGCACACCGTCCACCGCCTCCTCCAGCCCGCAGCCGCAGCCAGCCGTGGGGGCCGGTGCCTGCCCCTGCCGCTCCTGGTAGCCATTGAGCCCCTCAGCCTTGGCAGCGCCGGGGTTGGCGTAGCAGGCGCAGGCGCGGGCACCGGCCTGGAGGAAGAGGGTGGCGGTGGCAGCGCGCTCCTGGGTGTGCCGGCGCTGGCGCAGGCGCTGGCGCGCGCAGTTCTGCCGCGGCTGCTGCATGAAGAGCAGCGCCGGGAGCTTGCGGAGGAAGAGGGTGCGGACCCAGGGCGGCATGGTGTGCGTGGTGGGTGAGCGGTGGTGCATTGAGGACGCAGACGCTGGTGACGATGGAGAAGGTCACCAGCACCATGGTGAACATGAGGTACTTGCCCACCAGCGGCACGTCCAGCGAGGTGGGCGGCACGATCTTGGAGATGAGCAGCAGGAAGACGGTGAGGGCGAGCAGGACGGAGATGCAGAGCGTCATCTTCTCGCCGCAGTCGGAGGGCAGGTAGAAGACGAGGATGGCCAGGGAGGTGATGAGGATGCAAGGGATGATGAGGTTGATGGTGTAGAAGAGCGGCTTGCGCCGGATGATGAAGTCATAGGTGATGTCCACATAGGTGGAGTCATCAGGGTTCTCGTTGCGCCGTCCCGGTAGCGCCACGATGTCCCACTCGCCGCTGGGCGTGAAGTCGTCCAGGCTGGCCACCTCACTCTTCAGCACCAAGTCGATCTCAGTGCGGTCGTAGGTCCAGGAGCGGAACTTCATGGTGCAGTTCTGCTGGTCGAAGGGGAAATGCTTCACCTCGATCTTGCATGCACTCTTGTAGATGGCCGGTGGCAGCCAGAAGATGCTGCCGTCGTAGGAGATGACCGCGTTGGAGTAGAAGGAGACCTCGTACATCCCATCGGCGCTGGGGCGAAGGGATGCTCTGTTAGCCCTGGCCCTGTGCCAGCGGTGCAACGGCACCGCCCCAAGCCCCAGATGGGGTTGGGGCACACACGGCCTCCCCCTTCTCCCCTCCCCCCCCCCCAAAAAAACAACACCTACTTGTTGTAGAGCACCACATCTGGCAGCCAGATGTGCTTGGAGGGCAGGCGGACCTTCTTCATGTTGTCAAAGTCCTCCGGCTTCCAGGTGAGGCGGTAATCCTCCCACTCCTGCGGAGAGGCAGGCTCAGCCCGGCCCGGCCGCGGGTGGGGGGCTCAGGGCAGGGTGCAGGGGGGTCCTGGGGCATGGTCACCATGGGGGTCCCAGGGCAGGGTGAGCAGGGGGTGTCAGGGCAGGGTGCAGGGGGGGTCCCCGGGCAGGGTGCTGGGGGGCCCCGGGGCAGGGTGAGATGGAGGGGGGCGGGGGGTCCCGGGGCCATGGCAGAGTCCAGGGCTCCCACCTGGGTCAGCCAGACGTTGGTGGTCATGATCTGCTCCCGCTCGTGCTGCGGAGAGAGTGGGGCCGGTGACTCAGGGTGCTTGGGGTGGGGGGGGGGGGGAGTGGGGGGTAGGGGGAGGCTGCAGGGCCCCCTCCCTTCCCCCGGGATAGGGGGGGAACAGAGCCCCGGCCAACTCACCACGCTGATGAGCTGCGCCAGCGACACCATCAGCTGCACGGTCACCAGCTCGGAGCCGTTGGTCGCCGGCCGGATCAGCTTGTTGTAGCGCGGGGGTCCAGCAGATATTCCACCAGCCGCTCCTCCGTGTCCGTGCCCAGGCTCCCTGGGGTGCAGCGGGAGGCTGAGCCCCACGGCAGCGGCCAGGGCCCCCCGGGAGGCTCTGGACCCCCCTGGGGCTGAGCCCATGCCCGCCCTGGGGGTCTGGGCAGGGCCTGGAGCCCCGGTGCTGCCAGACAGCAACACCCGCAGCTGGCGGCCCCCTGCCCACTCCTGCCCATCCCTGCCCCCTCCTCCCTGCCTGTCCCTGCCCGTCCCTGCCTGCTCCTGCCCGTCCCTGCCTGCTCCTGCCTGTCCCTGCCCGTCCCTGCCCGTCCCTGCCTGCTCCTGCCCGTCCCTGCCCGTCCCTGCCTGCTCCTGCCTGTCCCTGCCCGTCCCTGCCCGCCCCCGGTCCGGCCCCGCCACAGCGCTTCAGGCAGCCGGAGCCCTCGAGGGAGCACCGGGACCGTCCTGGCCCCGCGCCGCCGGCGCCGGACGGGCCGGTGCAACGGGCGCTGCGCCGGGGCCGCCCCGCGCTCCCCGCTCCGCCGCCGTCACCGCCGCCGTCAGCGGCCCCGGGGCCGCCCCCGCCTCCGCCCCGCCGCGGCCCGGCGACACCGGGGGAGCAAGGGGCGCGGCGGGGGCAGCCGGGCTCCCCCAACCCTCCGCTCCACCGGGGTCCCGCCCCCGCCGCCCCCGGTCCCTGCACGGCCCTAGCGGGGCGGGGGAGCCCCGGATCGGGAACCGAGGGGGGAGCGGGACGGAGGGGGGGGGAGCTCCCGGGCCCCCGAGCCCCCCCCGGCCCCGCCCCCCACGGGGGAGGCGGCGTCAGGCCCCGGGACCCCCCCGGCCGGGGACCCCCCGGGCCCGCCGGGCCCGCCCCCCCCCCCCCCCGCCGGTGGTCCCCCCACCCCGTTCCCCCCCGGCCGCCACGTGACACACACCCCCCCACGTGACCCCTCCCCACCAGGGGCGGGGGTGGTGGGAGGGGCGAGCCCCGCCCCCTCACTTTCCGGGGCTACTCCGAACGTCACCCCCCGCCCGGCGCTTCCGGTGGTTGAGGCCTTGCCCCTTCCGGTAGCGACGGGAGGGGTCACTTCCGGAGAGCGGGGCCGTCCCGCCGCCATCTTGGGCCGGCTCCGGGGGCTGCGGCGGCGGCGGCGGCGGAGCGGGTCCCTCCATGGGAAGATGCAGCGGGCGGGGGCGGAGGAGGCGGCGGGGTCGCAGGCGGCGGCGGGGGGGCCCGGGCGGAGCGGGGCCGAGGTGGCGGCGGCCCCTGCCGGGCGGCTCCTGAGGCGGGAGCTGCGGCTGCTCGAGTCCATCTTCCACCGGGGCCACGAGCGGTTCCGCATCGGCAGCGCCTGCCCCGACGAGATCAGCTGCGAGTTCGTCCCGGGGGCCGGGGCCCGCGCCGGTGCCTCCGGCTCCCGGGGGCCGCCGCCGGGGCCGCCGGGGGCCTTGGCCGGGGGGGGCCCCCGCGAGACCACCCCGAGCCGGGGTGGGGAGCCCAGCCGGAGCGGGGGCCGGGGTTGCCGATCGTTGGGCGGCCGCGGCCCGGTGGAACCCGGTGCCGTTGCGGGGGCCGGCCTGGCCCGCGCGGCTTGGGGTGGCCGGGGCCGGCTGCGAGGCGCGGGGGGACCGAGGGCAGCTGCCCCCGGGCCCGGAGGGCCCCCCGGGGCTCCCTTGGGCCCCGGCAAACCCGGCCCCCCGACCGGCGGGGCCGGGGGAGCTGCCTGGTAGCGCTTGGGGGGGGGACAGGGTGCCCCCGCCGCCCCCTTCCCCCCCGTTATGACACTCTGTGACCCCCTTTTCTGTGCCTGCCCGGGGTTTTTTGGGGCTGGGGGGGTCCCAGGCGGCCCTGGCCAGCGATGCTTGGAGGAGGAGGTACCCACAGCATCAGTGTCGGATTCTTTGCTTCCCCTCTGGCTCATCCTCATCTGGGTTTTAGGGAATCTTGGCTCTGGGTGGGTTTGCAGTGGGGTGCAGATCCCATCTCCCGTGGCAGCTGGCGTTGCCGCTCCAGATGAGGAGCAGTAGAGCGTGGAAAGCCCCCGGTGCGGACACTGAAGGGGGCCGGTGCCCGGGATTTTCCAGAGGGGCGATTTGGAAGCATTGTCAGAGCCTGGGTTAAAGGCCCCTGCCTGCGTGCTCTCTGGTCTCGTGCGCCTCGTTCTTCCCCAGCAGTGCTTCTGGCCTGGAGCTGGTGATGCAAGAGGCCGGTGGGGCAGCGTGAGATGCCCTTGGCGACCTCCCGTCACTGCTTTCCCACCCCCAAAGGCCCCGGTGGCCAAAACATCACCACCCGCTGTATTCCACCCTGCTCTCCCGGGCGGGGGGGGGAAGCGACAGGGAGCTGAGCCACATCAGCGTGGCTGGAGCAGCCCCAGGATTAGCCTGGAGGGTGGATGCGATCGCTCCCGGGCCGTTCCGCTGATCTCTGTGGTCTGGAGGGATCCGTTTGCGGGAGACACAGGGCTGCAGCTCCCTGTCCTGCCCAGCTCACTGCTCTGCTCCCTGCCGGCTGCGTCAGTGGGATGGAGGCAGTTGCAGCAGCTCAAACACCACCTTCTCCTTCTCTCCAGGAGTCTTACCCAGCTGTTCCCCCAATATGGTCTGTGGAATCGGACGATCCGAACCTGGCAGCTATCCTGGAGAGGCTGGTGGAAGTCAGGAAGGGAAATACGCTGGTGAGGGGGTGCTGGCTGGGGAGAGGGGAGGGGTGGCAGGAGGCTGGCTGCTTCGGGAGGGCAAAATTCCTGCTGTGTGCCTCCAACTGCCCAAGGTGGGGCCTATGTCTGGCCTTGTGAGGGTTCAGGAAATTTGGGATGAGTGGCTCTTGAGTTTCATGCTGCGGCATGATTTTTTTTCCTCCGTGTCTACTGCTGCTTGGAGCAGGAAGGATCTCCGGGCTTTCGCTTGTTTGTTTGCAAGGGAAAGCGTTGCGGTGTTGAGGATGGCTGAGGCTTAGCTTGGCGCATGGATGTCTGCGTTTCTCTGACACTTGTCTGGTCTCTGGACAGCTTTTGCAGCACCTGAAGCGAATAATCTCCGACCTGTGCAAACTCTACAACCTCCCCCAACATCCAGATGTGGAAATGCTGGACCAGCCTCTGCCGGCAGAACAGGTGAGTGACTCGGGAGGAGACTTCCTAAGCTCATCAAACGAGTTCCCTGGAGTTTGCTTTAGGGGCTGAGGCTTCTGAACTCCCCCAAAGGAGGAACGCAGATGGTGTGGTGTTGATCTCCTCTCCCTGGAGTGGGATTCCTGTCCTGGGCCGTGCCAGCCTGCTCTGTTGGGCCTTGGTGCTGTTTAGCTGCTCTGGCATAGTTTCCTATAAAGGTTCTTGGCTTGGCTCTGCTTTTAACCTGGTCCTGCTTGTAAATCCCCGTTTAACCTTGCCTCAGAAGCATCTGGAAGGAAAGAGCGTTGCCCCAGGAAGCTGACAGTGCGGTCTTCGTCTCTGTCCTTTTGTCTCCGCAGAGCACACAGGAAGAGGTGTCCTCTGAAGAGGAAGATGAAGAGATGCCAGAGGTAAGCACTGCCTCGCTGTATGAGGAAGTACACCGGAGAGCTGAGTGGAGGGCGATGCCCGCTGAAAGGTGCGAGGGCACAGGGATCGTGCCTGAAAGGAGCTCGTGGAGTCCGGACAGGGAAGAGCCCCGTGTTTGGCTCAGAGGCTCGATAGTTCTCAGCATTTTGCTGCTGGGGAGCCAGGTCCTGAGCCCTGGATGGGAGCGATGTATTCACAAACCACAGAGGACCGCAGCAGCCGAGAGGCGTAGCTGTGGCCTCCAAAGGCACGCGGCCGAGCTGAGAGTGAAACCCCTCGGACAACTTCTCTCTTGGCTCATGCTGTTGTGGTCTAGAGCCTGAAATTTACTCACGAGCGATGGGATTTCCGGGTTGCCGTTGCTGGCGGGGAAATCACACGGTGAAAACGGGACTCCCGCAGAGAGGATTAGGTAGGATGGCTGAGCGTGTGAGCGAGCTAATTGGCAGGAGGGGCAGAGGCGGCCATACTTCACTGCAGGCTGAGAATATCATGCTGCAAAACCCACAGGCTTTGGTTGTTTGGTTTGCGGTTTAGAGAGCTCTAGAAGTGGGTGGAATAATCTTGAATCTCCATGGTGATGTTTAGCGATGCCTCGCACACTTCTCCCGGGGTGTGAGAGGCACGGGCACCGAGTCAGCAGCACCGCAGAACCTGGGGGCAGGTCACTTAGCAGCAGCACGCCTAGCAGTTGCTGGCGTTTCAGCAAAGTTAATAGCTTGCTAAATCAAGGCCGGCCTTTGCCAGGGTCTCCGGAGAAAACAAGGAGGCTTAAACTGGTACCAGCATAACCTCACCTATCTGCAAACTTGCTGCTTCATGGCAAATTTGTGATGTGTGAGTCCTCGTGCTCCTGTGGGCTGGAAGAGAAATCCTCAGGAACTGAGCGTTCCCTCTCGTGCTTTCCGCTACACTGTGCGGTGTTGTGCAGGGACAACGCTGTTGCGTAGAGCAAAGGTTTGTTGCCTTTGAGTGTTGGATTTGTTGGGCTGGGTCGGAAGAGCAGAGCGGCAGAGCTGTGCAGAGATGCCTTACGCAGGTTAATCCACTCGAGGGATTTCCTAGGAGGATCTATTTTCCTGTGTGACGGTCTAAAAATGTCAAAGCCCTTCCAAAAATTGCTGTTCATCCAGAATAGCAGCAGCCAGCCTGGAGAGGCCGAAGTAAACACTTGCTCTGAGGATTTAATACCAGCACTGGAGCTGTGCCTACCCTCAGCCGTTTGCAGGCAGCTTCCAGGGAGCTGAACCCTGTGTGCTGACACAGTGCAGTAGCCACCCTGCATCGGGAGAGATCTCTGCGGTGGCCCCTGATTGCAGCGACTGGTTTTTACTGGTTATTAACATCAGGGTCTTGCAAGCGTCAGCCTGACGAGCGTAGTTGTGGAAAGGGATGAGGGGCAGAGCCTCTGCCAGGGTTAGGGGAGAGCATTGGGGCGGAGAGCTGAGCTGATCTACACAGAGCCCCCAGACACGCTGCGAAACTTCACCTCTTTGAGGAGAAAACTTCCCATGCCACTGAATTTTCTGTGCCAGGGTCTCTTCGTGCTGCTGGCGACCTGTGTTCCTGTTGGGTTTTTGCTCTCCAAGGGGGAACAACGCGGCCCAGCCGCACCACGCCGAGCTCCTGCGCTTTGTTCCAGCCATCCAGAAACGCGGCATGGGGCTGCTTGAGCCACGTGCGTGCTGAGATACAAGTGCCCTTCAGTTACACGGAGCTCGTTGGGGAGCATATGTAAGATTAATGGCTAATTATAAACAGGCGTGAGACTTGGCAGGGAGGAATCCGGCGAACAAAGAGCTTGTATGAGCCCAATTTAATTCTGGAAAGGGAAGTGTGCTGCTCTGCCTGCTGGCTTTGGTACGGGAGGTGGCCCAGTGCCTGAAATTTCTTCACTGAGCATGCCCAGGCCTTGCGTCTTCCACCCCGTTAGTGCCTGGGATATCAGGGCTTGGGGCTTCCTGGGGAGGGAGAGTTGTGCCGGGGATCCTTCCCGGTTCAGGGCAGCTTCCGTCTGCGGTACTTGGAGCAGGGGAGGAGTGAAGCCACATCTCCTACCAGCTCTCCTCTCCCCTTGCCAGGACACTGAGGACTTGGACCACTATGAGATGAAAGAGGAAGAGCCAGCAGATGGGAAGAAGACGGAGGATGAAGGCATTGGGAAGGAAAACCTGGCCATTTTAGAGAAAATAAAAAAGAACCAGAGGCAAGATTACTTAAATGTACGTGTCACCCGGCGGGCGGGGGGGTTGGGGAAGCAGAGGGACCCGAGGGAGAGAGTGATGGAGGCATCTGCTAGCCCTAAATCAGAGGGGCTGTCTCTGGCCAAAGGTACAGCAGTGGCTCTCAGGGGCTGGTGTGGCTGATGCAGAGAAGGCTGTGAACTGCCTCTGCAGCTCAGGGAGCTCGGTGCTCTGTGAGCCTGGGCCTCTGGGGCACCCCAGGCATGGGTGCTACGTGGGGCAGCCTTCCTGCAGTGAGATCTGGGGTTCCCCCTCTGCTCCCAGGAGCCGCACCTCGCTTTGGGCCATGGAGGTGGCTGGTGGGTTGTGCTTTTATACTCTCGGGCTGAGATTCCTATGCAGTTGAGAGGGCACAGAGG